>CAUYPK010035075.1:0-10802 GCA_963574355.1 Loris lydekkerianus | reverse complement strand
ATGTACACAGCTGTGATTTAATAAAAAAAAAAAAAAAAAGAATGATAGCAGATTTCTCACCAGAAACAATGTGAGCCAGAAGACAATGAAGCAATATTTTTAAAGTAATAAAAAAAAACTTTTATACTCAGTGAGAATGTCTTTCAAAAACAAAGTTAAAGACCTTTTTAGACATCCACAAGATAAAGCAATTAATCAGCAACAGATTCACAATACTAAAAATATTAAAGAATGATCTTCCGAAAGAAGGAAAATGGCACCATAAGTGGAGGGGAGGGGAAAAATAAAAGCAAAATGTTTCAAGGGTTTTTTTGTTTGTTTTTTAAGAGAGAGTCTCAAGCTGTCAGCCCTGGTGGAGTGCTATGGTGTCATAGTTCACAGCAACCTCCAACTCAGGTTCAAGTGATCCTTTTGCCTTAGTTTTTATACTTTTAGTAAGAGGTAGGAGCTCATTTTTTTGTTCAGGCTGGTTGTTTCAAGGTTCTTACACACTATGAGAAGTAGTACAATATAACTAGAATGTAGAGTGTGATAAACTAAATATGCATATTATTACCATAAAGCAAATACTAAAGTAGCAAAAAAAAGTTATGCATACTAAGTTATCAAAGAAAATATAGCAGAATAATAAAAACTGCTCAACTAATTCAAAGGAAAGCAGAAAATCATGGAAAGGGGAACAAACAGGAGATGAAATACATAAGGGGAAAAGTTGATGGACAGATTTTAGCCAAGCATATCAATAATCACATTAATGTTAAAACATCCTAATTAAAAAAAACAGAGATTATCAGATTGAATTAAAAAAAGAAGACCCTGGCTTGGCACCTATAGGTGCCTGTACTCTTGGCACCTATAGGGCCTATGGCGCTAGCCACATACATTGGGGCTGGTGGGTTCAAACCTGGCCTAGGCCTGGTAAACAACAATGACAATGTAACAAAAAAATAGTGTTGTGGCCAGTGCCCATAGCCCCAACTAATTGGGAGGCTGAGGCAAAAGAATCACTTAAACCCAAGAGTTTGAGATTGCTGTGAGCTGTGACACCACAGTACTTTACTGAGTGCAACATAGTGAGACTCTGTCTCAAAAAAAAAAAAAAAAAAAAAAAAAAAAGAAGAAGAATAAGAAGAATAAGTGGAGGAGGAATAAGAAGAAGATGACACAACTATATGCTGTTCTTAGTGTCTCTTTCTCTCGCTCCTCTCACACCACAGACCTGCTGGCTGAACATACTGCTGTCTTCAGACTTCCTTGTCAGCCCTTGGGGGCACTCCTCTTAAAGACCTGTGAGTAATAAAATGCTTTTGTTATCATATGTGTTTTATTGTGCTGCCTTCTTTGTGTCTTACCTGACTACCATTCATCTAACTCTCCCTTCTGTCAGGACTCTCCTAGAAAATGGCTATCTTAGTAGGAATAAACTGGACACTTATCAGAAAAAAGCCATAAAGGTATGTGTTTGTATAATCAAGTTTCCAGTGAGAAGGATAACAGGTGAAAGTTTCCATACTTGGACATTAGACCATTTACCAAGATAAAAAACTATCCCATGAACATACACTGTAAATACCCACAATTACCTGCCCTGGAGCACCATCAGGGCAAGGCTGGAATTTATAGGCACTCTCCGGAGAGAGATCTCAAGACCAAATTAGAGGAAAGTTACAACATATATTATGATCCAGTGGGACTTATGCCAAGATTCCAAAGTGAATTTAACATTCAAAAGTCAAATAAATGTAATTCATTATATCAGCAAATTTAAGAAGAAAAAAATTCATACAATTATCTCAATATTCAGAAAAACAAGGAAAAAATCCAATATCTATTCCTGATAAACCTCTCAGCAAAGACATGACACTGAAAGCACAATCCATAAAAGAACATAGTAAGAAAATGAATTTCCTCAGAATTAAAAACTGCTCTTTGAAAGGCAGTGAAGTGAATGAAAAGATAAGCAACAGAGTTAGAGGAAATATTTGCAAATCATATATCCCATAAAGGACTCATATGCAGAGCATTAAACCCCAGTTAGGTGTATAGTTAAACAAAATCCAAATACATTTGAGCAAAGGATTTTAAAAGACCAGAGAAGATATATGGAAGGCAAAGAAACAAAAAGTCATTAGGGAAATGCACATGAAAAGCTACAATGAGATATTACCACACACTTATCAGAATAGCGAAAATGAAAAAGACTAACCATATTAAGTTTTAGCAAAGAAGTGGACCAACTTGTAGCTCTCATATAGTGGTGGTCAGAATGTAAAATGGTATATATACTTTGGAAAATAGTTTGGCAATTTCTTCAAAATTAATCATATATTTACCATATGACCCTTTCATTCCATTCCTAGGTATTTATGTAACAGAAATGAAAACACATATTTATACAAAGATTTGCACATGAATGTTCAAAGCATTTTTAGTTTTAATAAACCAAAAAAAAAAAAAAAAATCCAAAACACACAACTCTCTTTCAATGGGTGAATGGATAAACTGGGGTATATCCATTAAATAGAATGCTACTAAATAATATAACATAATGAACTATGGATACAAGCAACAACATGGAAGAATCTCAAAATTATTAGTTGAGTGAAAGAAAATAGAGAAAAGCGAGTGCACACTTTATGATTCCATTTACATAAAAACCTAGAAAATGCAAGCTAATCTATAGTGACAGAAAACAGATCTGTGATTTCCTGAAGATAGTGCAAAAGGTAAGGAAATTTTACAAATTACAAAGTGATAAAAGGAAACTTTTAGGGATGATGGACAGGTTCATTATCTTGATTGTGGTGATGGTTTCACAGGTATATACATATGTCAAATTGCACAACTGAAATAGGTGTAGTTTTATTGTATGTCAATCCTCAATAAAACTGTTTTTACAAAATAATCAAAAAGTACTGACATTGAACATTTGAAAAGAGCCTGGTGGTAGGGACACTCAATTGACAAAAAAAATAAATATTTATAGTTTATTGCAAGAGAAATGAACTTCAAAACATTTGTAGCTATCAAAAAAGGAGAAATGTAAATTCTATCTGTAAAATTGATTGCTACTAATTTGTGTCAAATATCATATTTTCCTTACAAAAAAATGAATCCTTTGAAATTTTGTATCCCTTACAAATCTAATATGATGAACCCTACATGGAAAAGCATGATCTGCATGCCTGTCACACAGTCTAGAATAGATTTATAAATGTGCTACATTTTGGTCCTAAACTTTCTAGAGATCTGTCTTCACTTAGGAAGGGAAGATTTGAAGATATCTTCCTTAGAGGCAAGGGAAATCTTTAAAATTGAGTTAGAGCAAACTCTCAAGCAGTGCTTTGTCATCCACTGGGGCTAAGTGTTCTCCACACAACATCACTTCAAAGTAATTATTATTATCCCCATTTTGAAGATAAGAAAACTGAGGCAAAAAAGAAAGAAAAGAAAACTGAGGCTCAGTAATATTTCCTCTGGCTCACCCAGTTGCACCAGAGGTCATCATAAAGTGGTATATTACATAGGCCAGATTATGATGTCAAGGATATTCACAGAAAAAGAGTAGGAATTAATGTTTATTGAGGACTCTGTCACAGGCTCTCTGCCAATGTTATATTTAATGATGATCAAAATTCTCAGGTAGATTGTATCATTCTTGACTTATAGATGGGAAAATTAAACCAAAAGTGGGTCAGTGCTGGTGAGTCACTGAGGAGCTAAGAGGTGGATTTCAAAAAACGGTAACATCATAAACAAGTCAAGGCAGACTGATGAGTTTCAGAAGGAGAAGAGATGGGGACAAAGAGATGGCAGCTTACATCCTAAAGCCCAGAGCGAATTTGCTGGAAGTGATAGTTTGGCTATAACTGCCTTTTATTTTCATTCAAGAACCTTGACGCCATCTTCCTCCTCTATTTCTTAAGAGAATAGTGGCAATTTCTGGCAACACCCCAAAAGACTCCTGGAGATAAATCTGTGATTGGGCCTGGACCAGTCTTCATTTCCTTCACTAAATCCTTTGCCACAAAATGATTTTAAACCCCTGAACAGAGGTACCTCTGTTTACTACTCATGTTATACCCTATCCATGTTATCCCATGGTAAATTATTTGAATGCAGGTGTTCTAGCATTTTGGCTTTATTTAATGTTTTCTCAAACACAAGAAAAGATATAAATCTTTGAGAAGAATATCCTAAGAGAATTTCACCTCAGCACTTCTTAAGTTGGAAGATCAAAAGTTTTATCTCCAAAATGATAAAGTGTTTGGTTAGCAATGGAAATTTATAACCTATTAAAGGGCACTGCCTGTTAAGAATGTTCTTAGCCAGAGAAGGATTTTGAAGACAACAATAAAGTTCTCTGGGTCCAGTTTTGTTGACCATGAAAAATCACATATATTGCAGAAATTCAAATTGATAAGAGAACCACCTTATAAAGGTATAAACAATAATAAATAATTTTTAGTGTCTACTAAATGCCAGGAAGTTAAACACATGCTCTTAATTAATCTTCACACTAATTGGGTAAAGTATATATTAGTACCTTCATCTTCAGAGGACATAAGGCTCTGAAGGGTTATGTAACATCTTCATGTTTTCGAAACTAATATGTATCAGAATAAAGACTCGAACCCAGTTTGTTTGGCTTCAATCCCCATATCACAATGCTACCCTAGTACTACCTGTACTCTATTTTGCCTTTCCTGAGTACACATGTCTCAAAGGATGTGAACTGAACTAGTCATGACCGAAACCACAAGAAATTCTCTGGTTAGAAAAGATCATCAAATACTGCCTCAAACCTAAATTAGCAGCATAGCTGTAGAAGAAACCATTTATATATTTATGCTTTGGGCCTTCTTCTTTCCTCATCTACAAATTAGGTCTAATGGTGGATATTGTAGCAATATGAACATTGAAATTGGTTCTTGAGTCTCCAGGAAGCTATACAATGTGCTGATCCACCACTTCCAAGATAAGTACCACACTTTGATATAGCCCTGAGGTGGAAGCTGGCCAACTCTCCTGTATGAGATTTAGGAAGGGCTGTATCAAGGACATGAAGGGTCCTTTGTTTTTTTATATCAGTGTCAAAGGCCCATCCAAGAACCCTGGTAGTAGCTGGACTTTTGCCATCTATTCACAGGCTTAGTATCAAAATTTATTAAATTCTTTATATGTGTTACCTTCTATCATCCTCATTGAAACCTGATATGGGCAATGTTTCATATGAGCAATGGGGCAGAGAGAGGTGGAGTGATTTGCCTACACTCACATAGCCAGTAGTGGTAGAACCAGGATTCAAACCAGGTCAGTCTGATGTCAGAATCTACCCCTAAGTCATTGTGTCAGTGTTTCTGAAAGCATGGCTATTTTAGGAATTCCACAACAGGGCCATCTGTGTAGAAGTTCTCCAATCACTCAGATTTTTGGATCCCACTCAGACCCACAGCAATAAGGTTGAATCACCTCTCTTTATGGAAGCCCTGCTCTCTACCTGAGTATCCCTGAAGTACCTGCCACTGCCTCTCTTCTTCAAGTGCTGCTCATGCACACACCTGCTAGTCACTCTCTGCTGGATCCATCTGGTGCTGTTAGCTTGTTATGCACACACCCTATCACCTTTACCTTCTTATATGAGTTCCCCCAGCTGTGTCTAGGGCCCAGGTCCTCACTTGTCAGTCCCATGTCACCAGGACATTGCAAGCGTAATTCATGAAATTAAGAACCATACATCTCAGAGAGAAAGATTGCCTGGTTGTTTGAGCTGCTAGAACCATCTCATGATTGAGTACCAGAGCCCAGGAAAAAGGAATAGCCAGTGAGCTTTGGTCCCAGGTTCTTTGCTCAGTGCTATATACACGTGATTCCACTTAACCTTCTCCAACTACCTGACTAGTCAGAATTTATTAAAAGTAGAGGACCATAAGGTAAAAAAAGAGAAAAGGTTACATGGTTTCCCAACATCACATGTGCTGTCAAATCTCTTCTATTTGCCTCTCCAGATCCACACTGCTCCTTACTCTCTTTCCCAAGGCTGACCTGTATAACTACCTTAATGGTCTCTTTGCCAATTGGGGACAGGGTATGAAAGGGCAGGTTGAAGAATAAGGCTAGGGTATTTATTTCTTGATGTCCTCCCTGCAGGATCATCTCAGGCTGGCTGCATTCCTCAACTGAAGGTCCCAGTGTCAGATGCCACTCTCTGAGTAATTGTAATTATTCCCTTCTCTTGTTTTTTCAGGCCAAAGAGTTGTAACAACCACACTATTAAGGCAATATCCCATATGGTTCCCCTATACCCTTCCCACATCTTTGTAGATTGTTTTTTTTAGTAAACCCTCCTGAAATCATCTTAAGTGTGCCATCTGTTTCTTGCTGGGACCCTGACTGATACACATGATTATTGAGTTATGAAGGTGAGATTACAGCCCAGACCTAGTCTGGCTCAAGCCCATGTTTTTGACCACTACCCTATTCTTATACTCTAACATCCTAGCCTGAAGCAGATCCAAAGAAAACACCACACCTGATATGCATTCATTTCAATTCAACAAACAATAACAGAGCATCTACTATGTGTTAGTAATCACCCGGAATCACAGACAAGTTACTGAACTTCTCTGGGCCTCCTTTTCTATTTATATGAAGAATGAACAGTGTTCTCTACATGAATTGTAAGGTTGTTCTTAAGATAATATAACGTTCTCTACAACACATGACAGGAAAAGTATGTTACTCATTTTTCTCTCAGAATCTACTACTGTTGCCCAAAGCAAATTATAGATTCAATGCAACCCCTATCAAAATACCAGTGTCATTTTCCACAAAAATAGTAAAAACAATCCCAAAATTCATATGCAACCAAAAAAGAACCTAAATAGCCAAAGTAATCCTAAGCAAAAGGAGCGAAACTAGAGGCATCACACTGCCTTCAAAACATATTATCAGGCTTTACTAACAAAAACTATTGGCATTGACATAAAAAATACACATAGATCAATGGAAAAGTATAGAGAATGTAACAACAAATCCACATACAGTATTCACAGCCAAGTGATGTTTGACAAAGTAACAAGAACATACATTGGGAAAAGGACACCCTTTTCAATTAATGGTGCTGGAAAATTGGATATTCATATGCAGAAGAATGAAACAGGACTTCTTTCTCTCACCATATAGAAAAATCAACTCCAGCTGGATTAAAGACTTAAATGTAAGATCCAAAACTATAAAATTTTTACAATAAAATATAAGGAAAACACTTCAGGACATTGGTATAAGTAAAGATTTTATGACTAAGACCTCAAAAGCACAGAAAACAAAACCAAAAATACACAAGATGGGACTATATTAAACTAAAAACCTTTTGTATAGCAAAGGAAACAATAAAGTTGAATGGGCAAAAATATTTGCAAACTATTCATCTGTCAAGGGACCAATATCCAGAAACAAGTAACTGAACAGTTAAAAAAAACAAAACAAAACAGAATCCCATTAAAAAGTGGGCAAATGATATTAATATAAATAGACATTTCTTGAAAGAAAACATATAAATAGCCCACAGGTATATGAAAACAGACTGAACATCACTCTCAGGCAAATGAAAATCAAAACCACAAGACAACTTACTCCAGTTGGAGTGACTATCACTAAAAAGACACCTACTTCCTGTGTGTGGAGTAGGTGCATGGAATGGATAATATTTCCAGGCTTGGGTTTGAATCTGATCAGGTTGCTCAGATTTAGATGGAGCTAGAAGTTTGAGGCCCTATTGAAATGCACTTGAGAGCATAGGCTTTGTGGTCACAACGACCTGAATTGTGAACCTTCTAAAACTTGCCATGTCCCTGGCTATTCACCTGACTTCTCTCAACTTCACCATCCTTGTTGTAAGCCGGTAATAAACATACACTCCTCATAGTGATTTTAAAGGCATGTATTTATTACAATAAATACCTCACATTCAAGAGGCAAAAAAATAAAAAATGAAAAATAAAAAAATAAAAAGACATAAAGTAACAGATGGTGAGGATGTAGAGAAAACAGAAATTTTATACAATTATAAATTAGTATAAGCACTATGGAACAAAAAGATATTTACACTGCAATACACACACACACACACACACACACACACACACACACACAAAGAACCTTCAACAATGTCTTATTCATAGTAGGACTCCAGTGAATGTTATTTCGATGACTGAATACCTAGATGGGTAGATGGATGAATGGGCAGAGCATGGCTGAGTTTTATACATTTATACCTGCTAGAGATGTGCAATATATTAACATCCTCTTCAGCTGAACTTGGAATACTCAAGAGCAAACAGTTTCCCCACTCCTGTTTGGGACACATCTCCCCTTTAAGATTGAGAAAGCTAAGAAATAGGACAAAGTCCAAATCTTCTAAATTCACCTAAGGCTCACCCTCCTAAATGGACAAGTCTGTACTTTTAAGACTATCAGTAGAACTCTTTTCCATACTTGGGGAAAGACTTCAAATGTGTTAGAACACTCAATAACCTCCAAAGCAGAATTTTAATGAATTACAATAAGCAAAAATTGATCAGGAACATATGGATTTAATTTATCCTTAAGGACATGCATTTAAACATTTAAGAGGGAAATGTATCTTTTAAAATATATTCTGGATTTAGTCCAGTGTAGAATATTTAAAACAAATTTTCAAATTGTAGGTAAATCCAGATCTCTGCTATGCTCACTCAGTCTTCATCAAGAGATACAGATGGAAGGTTATTTTTATCTCAAAACTAGAATTCTCAGAAGGAGCTAGGAATTGGAGGGCCCAGGAACCAAGCCTCAAACTGACCATTTATAGTATGACCTTGACAAAGCTGCTTATCTTTGTACGACTGTTTTCCACTTGTGAAAACTGAATACTGCCTTGCACACTTCACCTGCTTTCTGTGAGGATCAGATGAGGTGACTTACATCATATAATTCCTTGGCTGGGAAAATGCTATACAGACTAAATAATTTTTGGTGCTATACACATCACAAAATAAATTACTTCTTTTTTCTTCGTCCTTCCCCTTTCATAACCACACATTCAGTATAGAGTTCACTTGACTTTTGCCTCTTTGGCTGAACTGCATATGGATGCCTGTTGCTATTTTTTGACTTTAGTCTTCTACAGACTCCCAGATTAGAGTGCTAATCAATATTTATTCAATTAACACAGATAACTTCTGCTTTCATCTTTCTGGCATAATTTATTAAAATATGGTCTACTAATAAATTGCTAATCAGCTATGACCTGGGGCAGGATAAACTGTGCATGTACCTGCCCCAAACTGCACCAACCTGTTCAAGAGCATCTACATGGTGCAGTGTTGATTTAGCTTTGTTGTTCTAGAAGCAAAATCCTTCAACCTAAAGTAACCTCAGGTGTGGAAGACAGCCATTCAAGAATTCAAGAAGCTTTTCTCTTTAACATTCTTTATTTCTTCTGTCCCCAAACCCAAAGACAAAATTCTTGTTTTGTGGTTATTTTTTCTTGCTTGTATCTCTGCCACATCTTGACTCTTATGGAGACACATTTTTTTTAACTTTTTATTTTAACTTTAGTTATAGAGAAATAATTTTAGATATAGAAAAATGTTGCAAAAATAGTAAAAAGAATTCCTATATGCTCTTCACCCACTTTTCACTAACATTAACATCTTATGTAATAATAGTACAATTATCAAAACCAAGAAGTTGACATTGGCAAAACAATTTAACATTTAACTCACTTTATTTTCATTTCACCAGGCTTTCCACTAATGTACATTTTCTGTTCTAGAATCTAAATGAATGCTCCAAATTTCATTTAGTCATCATGTCTCCTTAGTCCCTCTGGCCTGTGACATTTCCTATTTCTTTGCCTTTCATGACCTAACACTTTTGAAAACTACTGGTCAGTTATTTTGTATAATGTTCCCCAATTTGTGTGTCTCTGATGTTGTCTCGTGATTATTTTTTATATCCACCTTTTTTAAAATTATTCTTTGGAATTTGTTGAGGGTGCAAAGAATTAGGTTACACTGATTGCATTTGTTAGATAAAGTCCCTCTTATAATTGTGTCCTGCCCCCAAGAAGTGTGCTATATACTGTGACACCCCATCTCCCCCCATCCTCTTCTCTCCCTACACACTCATTCCCCTATACCCCCTTGTATTAGCTCAACTGCTGCCTTAATATTAGAATAGAGTACATTGGATTCTTGCTTCTCCATTCTTGTGATGCTTTACTATAAGAAGAATGTGTTCCACTTCCATCCAGGTTAATACAAAAGATGTAAAATCTCCATCATTTTTAGTGGCTGAATAGTATTCCAGGGTATACATATAGTATACGTATGTCATACTTCATACCTTGTTAATTCATTCCTGGGTTGATGGGCATTTAGGTTGTTTCTACATTTGGGTGATTGTAAATTGAGCTGTGATAAACAGTCTAGTGCAGGTGTGGCGAACAAGTTCGACTATGCGCTCAGAGATCTCTCCTCAGAGGTCCCTCCTCAGAAGCAGCATAACAAAATCCAAACTTGGCAAAGAGCCACAGTATACAAAATAATGATAAGAGGCAAAGAGCCGAAATTCATTTTGGCCGGGAGCCGCATGCGGCTCTAGCCGCGTGTTTGCCGTCTAGGCTGTTAGGTATTAGCTTTGCTTTGATCTCTTTAGCAGATTGCTTTGATCTCTTTAAAACTGGAATCTTCATTTATTTCATTACTTTTCTGCCAGAGCTGTAAAAAAAATTGTTGCTTTTTGTAATTGGTATCTAA
>CAUYPK010035073.1:0-25551 GCA_963574355.1 Loris lydekkerianus | reverse complement strand
ATAAAAAAAATATCTCAGGGTGGGATAATAACAATTTTAATATAGTGTATATTAAATATTTTTTATTTTTTTTTTTTTTTTTTTTTTTTTTTTTCCTATGTTCTAACTAATGGGGAAAAATGCTGCTATAATCACATCTTCCTGTATGTCCCACTGTAACTTACATGGGAGCAAACTTGTAGATCTGGGATTATAAATTTTCCTGTAGTCTGTCAAGTTTCAGTCTTTTGGAAAGGTAATATGCATGTAAATTTTGTTGATTGGATGTGATTTTTAACTAAGAATTTTCTTTGACTCTTCTGGGCTGAGCTTTCTTTGTAACTTGGGCTTCTGGAGTTTTATAGCGTACTCTTCAGCCTCTGAATTGTAGATTTGACTTAGCAGGAAATTTCCAGTGCCACATATCAGGGGGTGTCTCAGTCAATTCAGACTGCTCTAACAGGCTTTCTCATTTTTTCCCCCAGTATGGAAAGGCTGAGAATTCTCTAAATTTTTAAGTTCTAATTCCCTTTTGATAACAGTTTGTCTTTAAATCGTTTCTCTTTTGCATTTTTCTCTAAATACTCAGGAGATGCCAAGCTTTGCCTAGGGCACTATACTTAGAAATTTCCTTAGTCATAATTTCATTGTTCACATTTTCTATCATCCAAGAATCAATAGGACACAACACAGTTCAGCTCACTTCTTAGCCAGTTTACAGCAATGATAGCCTTTCCTTCAGTTTCTAATAGCATGTTCCTCTTTTACAGCTGAGACCTCAACATAATGGATTTTACCATCCATATTTTACCAACATTCTGTTCATAACCGCTTAGTTTTCTCTGAGATGATTGAGACTTTCTCTACTTCTCCCTTTCTGAACCCTCCCCATAGTCACCCATAAGTTCATGATGATCTATCATGATGATGGCTTTTTCTAGCATGCACCTCTAAACCCTTTCAGACTTATCCCTTAACTGGTTCTAAATTAGCATTCACGTTTTAGGTTTTATTACAAAAGCACACTTACTTTTTTACTACCAGGTTTCTGCCTTTATTCCATTTATGTTGTTGTAACAAAATAACATAAGCTGGATGGCTTATAAACAACAGAAATTTATTTCTCACGGTTCTGAAAGCTTTGAAGTCCCAAGATCAAGGCAACTAGCAGGTCTGTTGTCAGGCCTTTTTTCTGATTCATATATGGCCCTGTAGCTATGTCCTCACTTGGTGGAAGGGCAAGACAACTTTCTGGGGACCTCCTTTATAAGAGCACTCTGCCTTCATGACTGAAATCACTTCCCTGAATCCTCACCTCCTACAGTACCATTACATTGTTGATTAGGTTTTAACATTTTGGGGGACACACACATTCAGACCATGCTAGAATTTAAGATAAGCTGCTTTTTCTTTGAATATATTTAGAAGTGAAGAAGCCAGTCAAAGCCAAGGGGCTGTAGAGCTAATAGATATTTTATTGATATTTTATATCTTTCTTTCTCCAAACATCTATAGCAGTGGTTCTCAACCTGTGGATCGTGACCCACAAAAACTGTATTAAAGGGCCACGGTATTAGGTAGGTTGAGAACCACTAATCTATAGAATTAGACTTAAATGTCATTACTAATAAATATTTCCAAAAAGAGCAGATAAATTTAGAGATTGAATATATGTATTTTAATATAGGCTGTTCTGGTAAAGAGTTAAGTACATTATTGTTTCAGAGTTTGCCCTGTAAAGAGAAGGTGGATTCTGATTTCATACCTACTTTCAAATTAATTTTTAGTGTGAAACATTTCAAATATAAAGTATAGAGAATAACAACAATGAATACTTATTGAGCCGCAACCCAGCTTAATCAAAATAAGTATTTTGTTTTTGTTAAGAAATAAAATACAGCACATCCATTTTAAGCTCCTTGGTTCCCTGCTCCATCCCACTCTCCATATCACCGGGATAATAGATAACTATTATCAGGACTTAATTTAGATCAGTTAGTACTTTTAGTTCTTCCCTTTAGCAAAGGATTTTTTTGACTTTCTAAATTACTTGATCAGCTAATAAACCATTTACGGTTATTTTTTCCTAAGTATTCATGTTTATTCCTTCTTTTTATTGTTTCAGATTAATTTGAAGGGTATAAAGAATTAGGTTACAATGTTTGCATTGGTTAAAGGTAGAGATTCTCTTATAGTTGTGTCCTGTCCCATCATGTTTATTCTTAATATATACCCTTTTTATATGCCTAGAAAAAGCCATGAGCTTTTCTATACATGAGCCTAGAAAATCAGGAATGAATTATGATTAGTATATATTAGTCAATATATTATATAGATATAGTCTTTTTTTTTTTTTGAGACAGAACCTCACTATGTTGCCCTCTGCAGAGTGCCGTGGCGTCATTGCAACCACAAATTCTTGGGCTTAAGTGATTCTGTTGCCTCAGCCTCCCAAGTAGCTGGGACTACAGGCACCCGCCACTATGCCCGGCTATTTTCTGTTGCAATGGTCGTTGTTTAGCTAGTTCAGGCCAGGTTCGAACCTGCCAGCCTCGGTGTATGTGACTGGAGCCATAACCACTGTGCTACGGGCACCGGAATCTATAATATAGTCTTTTGTTTATATACCTTGCTCAATTCAATTTCTCTCTATAGGGCTGAGGTTCATTTAAATTATGTAAAGATAGGACCTTTTTCTTCTATATATCGTTTATTGTGTATTAGTACTAAATTGTATAATTAACTGTAAAGTCAGACTTCTCTTCATTGGAGGTGTTAAAATTGTGCAGTGATGAACAATTGGTTGAAAGTTCTGAATGCAATCTGAAACATGAAACACTCTTGTAGCAATTATTATGAAATTGGTCATAAAAGCATGTCTTCATGCTTATGGTAAGTCTTGATTTTAGAAACATTTAGTACCTACTACATACTAATTCTTATACTAAAATCTAGATGATTATCAAATAAGACATGGTTCCTGCCCCTGTTATTTGCCAGTCACTAGAAACTGGTGACAATACTATGAGACTATAAAGCATAAAATGGTTGCTTGTTTATTTACCTACAGTAGGTAAGACTTAATTCTTTTAACACTTTGTGTCATTTAACAGCTTTAACTGTGGAGAAAATTGGCATGATCCTGTTAAATGTAAGGTGAGTTTGTCTGGCATTTCTATTTTTTTTTTTTTTTTTTTTTAAGTTTTTGACTAGGGCTGGGTTTGAACCCGCTACCTCCAGCATATGGGACCAGGGCCCTACTCCTTTAAGCCACAGGCGCCACCCCTGACATTTCTATTTTAAAATAATGTGATGGAACACTTCTAACATGACTGAAAATCATAGCTGATTTTGTTCTCTATCCAGGGTAGGTAGAAGATTTTTCATTTCCCTTTTCATTTCACGGGATCACTGCAGATATTTGGAGGTTATTTCTTAGGATTAAGTGAAGTC
The DNA here is from genome assembly GCA_963574355.1 of Loris lydekkerianus. NCBI lineage: Eukaryota > Metazoa > Chordata > Mammalia > Primates > Lorisidae > Loris > Loris lydekkerianus. The sequence continues at coordinate 22,119 of CAUYPK010035073.1, read as the reverse complement.
AGCTCCTGTTTATTATTAGTTAACAATGGTTAAGGCATCTCTCCAACAAGCTTTATAGTTAGGGGAATAACACACCTTTTAGCTGGACTTCTATTCAGTCTTTCAGGGTTCTTCACTCAGTTTCAGCCAGAGAAAATCTTCCTTTGATTGATTTTATATATACTTAATATTATAGCTGCAGGATTTCCTTGGTTTAAGAGGAGGCAAGCCTAGTGATAATCTTTCTTTCTTTCTTTTTTTTTTTTTTTTTTTTTTTTTTGAGTCAGTCTTACTCTGTTGCCCTGGGTAGAGTTCTGCTGTGGCACAGCTCGCAGCAACCTCAAACTCTCGTGCTTACAGTGATTTATCTTGTTTCAGCCTCCTAATAGCTGGGACTACAGGTGCCCGCTACAACACTGGCCATTTTTTGGTTTCAGTTGTCATTGTTTAGCAGGACCAGGCTGGGCTCAAACCCACCAGCCTTGGTGTATGTGGCCAGCGCCCCTACCCACTGAGCTCTAGGTGCTGCCTCTAGTGATAATCTTGTTCATTGGTTTTTTTACATTGAAGTTTGTAGTTAAATATGGAAGTAATTTGCTGTTTTAAAAAGTCTTTAGTTATGTACTAAAAGTTGTTGTTTTCAAACAGTGGTTAAAGAAGTGGATTAAAAAGTGTGACGATGACAGTGAAACTTCCAATTGGATTGCAGCCAACACAAAGGTTGGTGTTTTTCCTTAGTATCTCTTAGTAATGAAACTGGTAAGGGTAAGTGTATCAATATTAGCAAAAGCAGTAAGTTTACTTAGTTAGAGGCCTTGTTTCACTTTCTTCTCCATTTCCCCCCCAGAATTTTAGTATTTGAGTTTATGTTAGAATATTGATTACAGTACTGTAGTATGCTCTGCTTTAGGTTTCTTCTGTTGGAAGAAACTTAGCTTCCTATAGATGTAAAAGCTGGTATAATTGCTCAAGTCAGGGGGTTGTGCCTGGCTGCTTTTAGTATACAAATACATTACAGAGTTTACTCTATCTAGCTTTGGTTGCCTTAAACTCCCAGAGTTTTACTTTTGAGGAGTCATTGTTTAAAGGCAGAATTCTAGCAGAGTTAACAGAATAATTGTTAAGTTTTTATTACATAAATGAACAGTACTTAACAAAAGTTTCTTTAAATCTACTTCATGTTAAACTCCTAAAAATGGTTTAAGAGACTTGACTGGGATATTTAGGGTATTCTTTGTTTTGGGGTGTTTTCTTGTTTTTCATTTTTAATTACATTAAATACATTGCTCATGATACTTGTCTCTTTATGACCGTGAACCATTTCCTAAACCCTAGACAAATCTCTTACAAATGCATGTAACCTTGAGCACCCTTCTTCGCTGAGTGATAAGCACACATTTGAATTCCAACTGTGTACCTAGCCAGTCTCTTAATAGAAAATTGTATAATTAGTCAATCCTGTAAGTGACTTTGGTAATAAATGATAGGATGATTCATGGACAATTCCTTTTTAGGTTTCACATGCAAAGATAATACTATAAAGAATGCTGAGTTGTTCAACCAATAGTAGTTATAGTTTTACTGTGCTTCCTCATTCATCGGACATCATGCTTAACTGATATAGGTGAATATACAATTTTAGGTATAGATCTTATATACTTATATTTAAAGCTTAAATATAAATTTCTATCTCCCAGAAAGTGTTAGCAATGAAACAGTGAAATGTTTTTCACATAAAACAGATGCCCAAATCCTTAAGGAATACATGGTAGAAATAAATATTTTTATGCTCTCTAAAACCATCATAATATGCAGGACTTGTCACTCAAGAAAACCTTCGTAAATACCTATACTATAATATAGAAAGTGGTTACTTCTTTTGTTATATTTTTTAAAATTCCTAGTCAGGCATTTCTTTTTGAAAATTGAAGTTTTTCTCACGAGAACTGTTCTTTTAAGGACCCAGGATCCTTTAATGTCCTAAAAAAATAAGTATTTAGAATAGAGCAATTATATTTTCACTAAGTAGTTTGATTCTTTGTACATCTGGAGACTCTCCAAATACTTAAAGCCCCAAGGATGATTAAAATAGGGAACACAGGCTTGGATGTGTTTGGCTTTGTTATGATACATTACCAAGTAAAAATGGAAATTTATAATAACAAATTTAGTTGCTTGATAGTTTTGAGATAAAACTGAAGAGTTTTCCTCTAAAGAGGTTTTAGAAACTTTATTATTAGCTCCTTAAATTTACATTTTGTTGAACATTTTGAAGGCTTACTACTATTTGGTTAATTATAACCAGGAAATATAGAAAAACCATTTATGTGCCTGAAATATGCCTGTTTGGGAAAATGTAAGATTTCTTCTGTGGGTGATTTCTTAAAAGACTTTGATTTCAAATATATACTAAAAAATTGCCGTGTTGTCCTGTTTGAAATTACTATAGTTTATGGGCAATGCAATCATCTTCACAAAGAAAGCCAAATTATGCCAATAATAATATAGGTGATGTTCCCTCCTTGTGAGGAGTTCAGACATCAAACACAATTACAGCAAATATAGTAAAAATAGAAGACTTATATCTTATTTCTAGTTTAATAAAAAAGGGTTAAGGTTAATTTTCTAGATTTTTTTCAGAAGCAAAAACCAGAAGGCCTACAGGGCAGTAATTTGGACTTGTCTGTCAACCAAGAAAATGAAATGGACTTGGAAAGAACAGTCTAACATGATATTTATAGCATAGTAGTTAATGATTCTTTATTTATCTAATGTAAATAAAGAATTTTAAATGTGGGTATTTGGAAGATGAAAGTTGGGAGATTTAATAACCACAAAATGAATGTACCAATCAAAGCCCAGTTTCCTACTTGCTTGACTTTTGAGACCAGATTGCTTCGCTTTGGATCCTTACTCTACCATTTACTACCTGTGTGTACTTGGACTAGTTTCTTTACTATTTTTCTCTCCTTTAGTTTATTCATCTGACAAGTAGGAATAGGAATAGCATCACTGTAAGAATTATGAGTTGATACATATAAAACACTAAGAACAGTGCATAGGATATAGGGAGTACTCAATATATTTCTAGATGACACTAAAGAGTATATTTATACGAACAAAAAAACTCCCATAAAACTATTATAACTTTGTATGATTAAAAGTACTGAAAGTGTTTTTGCCCCTCAACCCCACTTTTAAAATATTCTAGCTGGGCACTGTAGCACATACCTATTGTTCCAACTGTCGGGAGACTGAAGTGGGAGAATCATTTGAGTCCAGGAGCTCGAGGCTGTGGTGCCCTATATTGGCGTGTGAATAGCCACTGCATTCTAAATAAGACTTAACACTAAACTTAAAAAAAAATTCTCAAGGGGAGGCGCCTGTGGCTCAAAGGAGTAGGGTGCCAGCCCTGTATGCTGGAGGTGGCGGGTTCAAACCCAGCCCTGGCCAAAAACTGCAAAAAAAAAAAAAAAATCTCAAATTGTTGTATCTTTAAAAAGTTATATTAATGATATCAGCTCTTTCTCCCTGCCCTTCTTGAGACAGGATCTCTTTCTTTAATCCAGGCTGGAGTACAGGCTGGAGTACAGGCTGCGATCAAAGCTCACTCATAGGCTTAAAGAATCCTCCACCTCAGCCTCTGAGTAGCTAGGACTGTAGGTGTGTGTGCCACCACACACCTATAGTCCTAAGTTTATTTTTTTTGTGGAGACTATATTGCTCAGGCTGATCTCAAGCAATCCTCTCATCTTGGCCTCACAAAATTCAAGGTTTACAGACATGAGCCTCCTATTGTTTGACACTGTTCTGAGTGCTTTACATGTATTAAACACAATAAATATGGTATTTAAAAATAAACTGAATTTGAAATTGGCTTCTCCTCAATGATAGTAATGCAGCGTAGTGTAGCATTGACACCAACTTTATAGTTTCTCTTCATAGGAATGTCCCAAATGCCATGTCACAATTGAGAAGGATGGCGGTTGTAATCACATGGTCTGTCGTAACCAGAACTGTAAAGCAGAGTTTTGCTGGGTGTGTCTTGGCCCTTGGGAACCACATGGATCTGCCTGGTAGGTGGGAAAATGAAGGGAGAAGAATATGTTCACATAGTATGTGATTAATGTGACAAATTTTGAATAAAATTTCTACCTTATGGGGATTACCATCTAACTTGGAAGCTGAATAAATAAATATATGGTGTTCAGTGTTATAAGAGAAGTATATGCAAGATATCCACAAAGAGAGATTAGTTAGGCATAGTTCACAGAGGCGGTAACAATTGAGATGAACTTTAAGAAAGAGAAAGAGTTCATTAGTTTAAAAAAAAAGAAGTAGTAATAGGAAATGGAAAATAGTTGTGGCATGAAGAAAGTAGAGTAATATGAAAAAGTACATGACTTTTTCAGAGAAGAGTTGGATTTTTAAATATGTCTCTTTAGGCAGAAATTAAAAATTAAGAGGCTGTTGGCAAAACCTAAACTGTAAAATGTATTTTATTTATTCCACACATCGTTAGACAGAAAGTCCCTAACTTTAAATATTGGAAATTGCCCAACAAAATCCCTATGTTTAGCTTCTCTTCAAAACTTAGGAATAGGCTTACATGTCTGTTCAGTGGCAATTCCTTATAACTGAGTAACAGTCCTTTATTGGGCCTTTACTTTCTACTTTGATATCTTTTCCCGAGACTGAAGCTTACTATCATTTGCAGGTAGTCACACAGCACCATTGTTTTTTATTTGATGGTGATAGATAACTTTGCTCCATGCATATTTCTTATTAGTTTGGAAAAAATGCAAGTTAGACTGAGGATGCTGCAAGTTTTGAGAAAAATGGTAGCTATGGCGTTTCTTGATAAAAGCAAACATTTCTGAATGTTATAATATGCCGATAGGACTAATGATAGGACTTCATTAATTTGTGTTACATGCCTGTCCTCTATATTGGCATTTGAGTTTGTGGCCCCTGGTTAGTTGTGTGGAATACGAAAATAGAATAGGGCCTAAAGCAGTTTGTTATTACAAAGATTTTAACTGGGAATGACTCAGGTATAATTTAGATGACAAGGTTCTATATTACCTGCTTTACACACATCTCATTCTGGCTGCTTATAGAGAGTTTATGGGAGGGAAGAGGATCTGAACTATAATGGCAAGTCCCCTTTTAGTTTTTTGAAACTTTCATTCGTTGTGTTAATTGGAGTAATAGTAAGAAGGGGTTACTTCTCTGAAATTCTGAGCCAGGTAAAAACTGATTAAGTGGAAGTAAAGAAATGGTGCCATTTGTGAGACCCAAGGAAGGGTATTTGTGGTTTAGCCAGATACGTCTTATAGATTTTAAGAAAGCAAACTGAAGGGTTAGTGTGTTCCCAGAAATTAAATTCACCCTATACTTTTTAAACATACATATGTTTGTGTAATGACTGTTACATCAGATTTTAAATGAGCTGTATTTAAACCTAAACAGGGTATAAAACAAATGTTGGATACGGAAGAATGATGAATAGCCTGGACCAGGGGTGTCAGAAGTGTTTGTTGCCTGTGTCCCACCTTTACAAATGCTGACATTGCAAGTGAAGCATGCTGTGCTTTCCTATTTACTTCCAAAAATGCCTCAGAATTCTCAAAATAGCATTCTAAGTAGTATGTATATTATCAGTCATCTGAGTTAGAAGTATAAGTGAATCCTAAATATTTCCTTCCTGGTCTTAAAATCCTTAATAATGTTGCTAGGGTAAAGCCTAGAATGAGATGAGGCTTCTAAATATGTTAAAAAAGTATATCAGAAGGAAAGTTTTTAAGGATATATCAGATAAGAAGAAGAGAGGTTAATAGTTGACAAGTAAAGGTTAAGGGAAAAAAAATCTTTGTGTTAGGCTGAGTAGAATATTATTGCCAAGGGAGAGTTGTAATCCCAGCTGAGGGGAATTTAATAATAAATCTCTGACCCAAGCAAATTGTTATCTGGGTTACTTAAAAATGAGATTGGTGGGCCACTTTTGGTTATTTCTGAATAATTACAGAAAATAGAGAAGTATCAAAGACTAGAAGCATAAAATGTAATCCTAGACTTCTAAAATTTGTGATTGATTCCACAAACTATATATGAACCTTGTAACTTAATTTTTCTATCATGTGAAATCCCAGAATCATATGGTACCACAGAATGATAGATTAGAGGATGTTTTCTAGATTTCAGCAAGGTATTTCAGTGTAGACTGAGAAGTTTGTAGTCCAGGCAGTGAATATAGGCATGGATATTTGGCATTAATTGACCATTTTTTGGAGTACAGGTAATGGGATTTGTATCTCCCTTACAGAATGCTTCAAGACTTGCCGAAAGGTGTGGTGGTCTCATCTTTTTTTTTTTTCTTCCCCCAAACGTATTAAGTGTATACTGCTTTCTTGGTCAGTTTTATTGATAAATTGCTCGATTAATTGTTAAATCTTTTTTTTTTTTTTTTTTTGGAGACAAGTCTGACTTTGTCACCCTTGGTAGAGTGTTGTGACGTCATAGCTCACAGAAACCTCAAACTTTTGGGCTCAAGCAATTCTCTTACCTCAGCCTTCCGAGTAGCTGGGACTATAGGCACCTTCCGTAACTCCTGGCTATTTTTAGTGTTAGACCCCACCCCCACCCCCCAAGAGGCAGTGTCTTGCTGTGGCTCAGGCTGGTCTCAAACCTGTGAGCTCAGGCACTCCACCTGCCTCGGCCTCCCAGAGTGCTGGGATTACAGGCTTGAGCCACCGCACCTGGCCTTTGTTTAAGAATCTTAAACGTATGTTTGGTTTAATATCAAAAAGAGATAATCAGTATCTCTTTAAATGTTAAATCCTGAAGAACTTGACAGACTGGAACAGTAGCTCAAATTTAATAGGATTTAAATTAAACTCAAAATTCTTCCTTTAGTTCTAAAATGATTGCTATTAAAAGATTCTGAAGACATAACCACATGTGAGTGGTATACCTATTGGGTAAGAGCCTGAGCCTTAGTTGGCAGATAGCAAAAATTTAATTTCCAGCTCAGAAATTCTCTAGTTATATGACCTTAAGTATGTTACTTTTTCTCTATAAATCTTATTCTTCATCTGCTCAATTAGGATAATACATGTTTCAAAAGTGTTTGAAGGGATTAAATATGTTGCACATTTAAAGTCCTTAGCACATGCTGGGATATAATAAGCGCTCCATAAATAAGCTGTTCTCATAATGTAAGTACCCATGAAAGAGACATGGTAACCAAGACAAGGGAAGTCCCAGTCTTATTCATCTCCACTCTGAGCTGACTGAGCATGTCTCTGGGCATGTCCTCCCCTTTCTCCCATTTTGTATATTGTTCAGTTTTCATTGACTCTTAATAAACTATAATTGCATGTAAAGCACATAGCACAGTGTCTGTTATGTGATAGGCCATCAACTATTGGTTCTCTTTGATTTATAAAAGAGTGGATAAGAAGGCTTCTAATTCTGGAAAATTGGGAATATTTGGCCTAAATAACAGATAACCTCAGAAATAAGATGATCTCTTTCTTAAAAACTTGAGTTTGGGCGGCGCCTGTGGCTCAGTGAGTAGGGCGCCGGCCCCATATGCAGAGGGTGGTGGGTTCAAACCCAGCCCCGGCCAAACTGCAACAACAACAAAAAAATAGCCAGGCGTTGTGGCGGGCGCCTGTAGTCCCTGCTACTCAGGAGGCTGAGGCAAGAGAATCGCTTAAGCCCAGGAGGTTGCTGTGAGCTGTGTGATGCCACGGCACTCTACCAAAAGGCCATAAAGTGAGACTCCGTCTCTATTTAAAAAAAAAAAAAAAAAGAGAGAAAAAACAAAAATAAACAAATGGGACTTCATTAAACTGAAAAGCTTCTGTACAGCTAAGGAGACAACAACCAAAGCAAAGAGACAACCTACACAATGGGAAAGGATATTTGCATATTTTGAATAAGACAAAAGCTTGATAACGAGGATCTATAGAGAACTCAAATTAATCCACATGAAAAAAGCCAATAATCCCATATATCAGTGGGCAAGAGACATGAATAGAACCTTCTCTAAAGAAGACAGATGAATGGCTAACAAACATATGAAAAAATGTTCATCATCACTATATATTAGAGAAATGCAAATCAAAAGCACCCTGAGATACCATCTAACCCCAGTGAGAATGGCCCACATCACAAAATCTCAAAACTACAGATGCTGGTGTGGATGTGGAGAGAAGGGAACACTGTTACACTGTTGATGGGACTGCAAACTAATCCAACCTTTCTGGAAGAAGTATGGAGAAACCTCAAAGCACTCAAGCTAGACCTCCCATTTGATCCTGCAATCCCATTACTGGGCATCTACCCAGAAGGAAAAAAAACTCCTTTTATCATAAGAACACTTGTACTAGACTGTTTATTGAAGCTCAATTTACAATCACCAAAATGTGGAAACAACCTAAATGCCCACCAACTCAGGAATGGATTAACAAGCTGTGGTATATGTACACCATGGAATACTACTCAGCTATTAAAAAAAATGGAGGCTTTACATCCTTCCTATTAACCTGGATGGAAGTGGAAGACATTATTCTTAGTAAAGCATCACAAGAATGGAGAAGCATGAATTCTATGTACTCAATTTTGATATGAGGACAATTAATGACAATTATGGTTATGGGGTGGGGGGAAGGAAGAGCAGAGAGAGGGAAGGAGGGAGGGGATGGGGCCTTGGTGTGTGCCACACCTTCTGGGGGCAAGACATGATTGCAAGAGGGACTTTACCTAACAAATGCAATCACTGTAACCTGGTTATTGTACCCTCAATGAATCCCCAACAATTAAAAAAAAAATGCTTGCCAATTTTTTTGTTACAAAGTTAATACATGGATATGGTAACAAAAATTAAAACAGTACAAGAGGTATAAATAAAAAGTATGACCCTCTCCGTCCCCTCTTTCCCCTCCAGAGGTTTTTAACCAGAACCACTAGAAGCAAAGCGTTAAAAGAGTCCCTTTCCTGTGGCTGCTAGTCTCGTCTTTGGGAAGTTACTCTTAGTTCTGTTCACCAAATTAGTGGCTCTGTTCCCTCCAGGCAATTTTAACTAGTTTGTCCCAAGAACACCTCTGAATATATTCTTCGGTACTATGTTTATTTGAACCTATTTCCACTTCATTAGAAAGCTCTAAGGCGTAGCATTGATGTGGCACACCCTTAGCACGTCCCGGCCGTCGCGATGCACGGTGTCTGCACCGTTCGAGCCTCAGACCACACTCCAATCTCAACGCACCCAGCAGTGCTCACTGTGGGTTCCTACTTCAGCACATCCAGAGGCCAGCAATTTTCATCTCATTCGCTACCACCCAGGCCAGGATGTCACTGCCTCTGAATTGCATGTCTCCTCCTACCTTTGTCACCCCCCAAGTCTGTTTGAACTCAGCGGCCAGAGTGAAGGTTTGGGAGCGTGGTGTGGCCCTACTAGGTACCAAGAAGAGTTCTCACAAAGGCGAATGATGAGAACTTTCCTGCTTGCTGTTCCCTCCCTGCTCTTGGCTTTACCTTGGCCCTTCTCTGACCACCCTGTTTAAAATTACAGATGCAGCAGTCTGGGCAACTCAGGTGGGCAGGCTGCTTGAGGTCAGGAGTTTGAGACCAGCCTGAGCAAGAGCGAGACCCCGTCTCTAAAAATAGCCAGGTGTTGTGGAGGCCGCCTATAGTCCCAGCTACTTGGGAGGCTGAGGTAAGATGATCACTTAAGCCCAAGAGTTTGAGGTTTGCTGTGAGCTGTGGTGCCATGGCACTCTACCAAGGGTGACGTAGTGAGACTCTGTCTCAAAACAAAACCCAAAAAAACCCTAAATTGCAGATCCTGGGTCATACTCATCGCGTTTTTCTCCCTATCTATCCAAACCGTGTTATTTATTTTGCCTGTCTATCTGCTCCCTGGTGGGAGGTAAGGTCCGATTGGCCAGTGGGCTTTGTCAATTTTGTTCACTGCTATATCCTCCATACCTAGAACACTGCCTTGCACACAGAAGGACCTCAAATATAGGAAATGGATAATGAATTAGTCATCATAATCTGCTTGCTAACTTGCTATTTAGATCCTGCAAATTCATCACACTAATAGGTACAGACAAGTGTTTGACCCCTTCTCAGCCGATGTTGAGAATAGAGCCCAATTTATAGTCAAGTTTTCATTTTGTTTAAAATGGGTCATTATTCTAGTTTAATTTAGAGGAAAAAAGCCCTGGAAAAGAGAAGGCAGAGAAGTCAGCAGGGGATGTAGCTTTGTTATAGGTAGCTATGGGTTGAATTATATCCCCACAAAGATATGTTGAAATCTTAACCACCAGTACCTGAGAATGTGAATTTATTTGGGAATGAAGTTATTGCAGATCTAATTAAGAGGACATCGATAGAGTGGGGCAGGTTCTTAATGCAGTGTGACAGGTGTCCTTAGATGACACCACCTTGTATGACTGTATCACTTATATGAAGAAGGAGATTGAACACAGACACAGGGGGAGGACACTCTGAAGATGGAGGTGTGCTGCCACCAGCCAGGGAATGCCTGGGGTGGCAGACGCTGGAAGAAGCCAGAAGGGATTCTCCCCAGAGGCTTCAGAGGGTATATGGCCCTGCTGACACCTTGACTTTGGACTTCTGGTCTACAGAACCGAGAGAGAATAAATTTGTATAGTAAGCCACCCAGTTAGTGGTACTTAGTTATGTGCTGGGAAACCCAATAAATACTGGCTCCATTTTCAGACGGCAGGTCGTTCACATGTGTGCTTTCCTGTTCTTGAATCGATAAGTGCAGTTCTATTGAAAAAAAAAAAAAAGGCGAAGCTTTTGTTAGAACAAGCTTATAAACAGAGATTTCCAAGTAGGGGAGGAGAGGGAGAGGGTTGTTATTTCTTGATTTGGTCATGACCCTGACTGCATCAGGAGAGGAACCCATGACTAAGCACCGTTCAGAACATGCTGGTTTGCCCTGGCTGCCTGCAGAGAAATTCATAGCCACTCTGTGTGGCTCCGAGATTCTCAACTCTTGGAGAGCTGAGCTCCTCTGACTCGAGATTGGAAAGGAAAAGTGGGAGTTACTTCAGCCTGCCAAACAACAAACCATTACTAACAAGCCAGGTGAAAAAATATCCAAGTTGGCTGAGCAGACGGGATTGGGAGCTGTCAGTCTGGGGCTCGGAGGACAATAATTATTTCCATCATGAAGACCAGCTGCCAGTGGCCCTACTGGAGTTGGACCAGCTTCCTGAATGGGGGGGGTGGTGGAGGCAAAGGGGGCAAAGTGCCCGTGCGTGGGGCCCCAAGCCTTGCTCTGTCACAGCACCATCTGTGACAATGACCAGCGTTCACTACTCCACCCTACTGTTCCATTCCCACCTCCTGCTGTGCTCTGGGTTTTCTCCCGGGACACCCACTTTTCCTCATTCATCTAAATCCTGCTCATTCTTAAAGGATCAGCTCAAGTCTCAACAACTACCATTAAACCTTCCCTAGTGACACAATATCAATACAAACTTATCTCATTCTCCAGTTTCTGCTGGCTTCAGGCCTACCTGGGGTGCCTTTGCCACTGACCGTGGTCCACAGACTGACTACATTGGCACCACCTGGGAGCTTGTTAGCAATGTCGGCTCTAAGCCCTGTGCCAGACTTACCAGGTCAGCTCTAAGCCCTGTGCCAGACTTACCAGGTCAGCTTCCGTTTTATGCAGGTGCCCGAGTGGGTGATGCACACACTAAGGCCAGGGAGCACTGGCCTCCAGTGTTGGTCTCAGAGGGTGCTGTGCGGACCGGGAGAACCCAGGAACCTGTTAGAAAGGCAGAATTTGAGTCCTGCCCCAAACCCAGTGAATCTGACCTCTAGGGTGGGGCCCAGACGTTCTGTGTCCCCCCAGGGACTATGAGGAACACTCATCTTTGAGAGCCAATAGGCCATGGCATTTGGCCTGGCATGTGGTTACAGGATGCCTATTCATTTTGTGGGTTTCGCTCCCTCTTCCAGACGGGGACCCTGAGGGCAGGAGCTGAGCTGGTTGTGAGTCTCCAAGGCATTCTGTCGCCTTCTAAGCACAGGGGATTGACATCCACGGTAACTGATCAGTTTCATCCCCCTCCTATGCATGTGTACGGGGTGACTGGGGAGAAGGGGAGAGGAGGAACAGGCAGAGGGAGGGAGACCTGTGTTCTCCTGAGTCTGTTAAGGGTCTGAGGATGTTTTGGTGGGGGAGCATAATGCTTCCTCTCTCAAATCAGAGATCACTGGTACCATGTAATCTTCAGTCGTGGCCCGACTTGATCCAGATTATGTGTCCAACCATTTTATGTGAGTTTTCTTCATGAAAAAAAAATTTTTTTTAATGCTATTGAGCAAATAAAGCAATCCTGGCTAACTGCTCCCTTTTCTGGATAAATACGACCTTCAGCTGGGCATGTGGCTGTGGCTAGCCCCTCTGGCTTCAGTGTCAGCGAGAGGGGTTTTCAGACATGACTAATGTAGAGCCTTTCAGACTTCCTACTCATGAACTCTCATAAAACCTGCACTGTTCCATCATCCACAGTTAATAGCGCAGCAAGCAGGCCCGGGCTGGGGAGCAGACCATCCTTCCATGACTGCACGTCCTCCTCCGGCTGGCCGCTCCCTTTCAAATTGCCAGACACAATTCCTTTTGAATTGCTTCAGGGCATATGATTTTAGTCTGTCATCCAAAGCCCAAGTTAGAAGGAACTGGAGAAATCATCCACTCCTTTCTCTTACAGATGGCCAAACGGGAGAAGGTTCCAGTTTAAAGATTAAACAGGTTTGTTAATGACAGAATGATGACCAGATCCAGCCCTTCTCTCCGTTTAATAGTGGCTTCTAGTTAGTGGAGCACCCTCTTGTCTGCGCTCATTTCCACTAATCCTGACAGCGAAACTTAGGACCTACTTCAAGATTCAATTGTTTTCCCAGGGCCATCTTCCTGGACTGGAGACCCATGTGCCCAGCCCTGTGGGTTGTGAGGAAGCCAAGAAACCTAATTTTATGGGCACCAAAATTATGCCCCTACAATAGTAAAGGACGCCTCAAAACTCAGCCAAGGGTTGGGACACATGTCTCAAGCTGGGGGCTGCAAAAAGGAAGTGGCACAAAGCTTGGGGGGAGGTACAGACCCAATTGCATGGCCACTCACTTAAGTGCTGATTATAATTTAACTTGCAAGTGAGGGAAGGAGAACTATAATTTCACATAAAACCCCAGCTGCAGAGGAAGGCAGCTTACCTGGAGTAGGGGTGGGGAGGTGGAGGTGGGGCCTGGAGAACCTTCCAGTAGGGCAGATGCCTGCCATTTCCACGTGGGCTCCTTTAAGCCTCACAATATCCCTGATGTGACTGATGTTATTTCTATTTAATCAACAGGGACAATCTGTTAAGTGAGGCTGGAGCCAGAATTGGTAGAGTGTCCCAGATTCTTTTCCTGGTACCTCGACTCCCTCTAGGGTGGCCCCTGGTCTGCCCAAGACTTTGTTTTGAGAGTCTTGGGAATCTCCTGGGAATTTTCCTGGGAATCTCCTCATCCAGGGCAAACCTAGATCTTCTCTCTTTTTGCCTGTAAGGGACAGTTGTCCTTGACAGGCATTATCCTGGCCTCTCAGGGCCTGAACTTGGCCTGTTTTGCTCAGCTGGCCAGTGCCTGGTGCCAGGGCAGGCTGCCAGTGCTGGGTGTGGGTGGAGGTGGGCTGCTGCCCACAGTCCTGGGCAGGCTGCTGCTCAGCCAGCTGCTGTCAAACTCCATTTTATTGTGGAACATTGGTCACCAGCAGGAGTGCTGTCTGCCTGGTTCCACTTTAATTCATGCCTGCAAGAACTGATATGAGAGAGACAGACAGGAAGGTGAGTGACTCAGCCATCAGAAGCCAACCCCAGGTCTGTTTCTGCCTTGGGACAAATTCAGGTGCAAGAGTCAAGAACCTACTCAGAATTACTCAAGTCAAAAGGGACTTTAAGGATACAAGTCTCAAGGAAACAAGAACAAGGGGCCTCGTGAGCAAGCGTGGGAAGAGGAGAGGGTGGGAGTGGGCTGCTGTCTGCCAGTCCTCCCTGTCAAGCCCCGCTGGTGTTCCCAGGGGCCCAGTAATTAGCACTGCGCTTTGCACCAACTGGTAATGTAGATAGGCAGAGTCAGAGGGGATGCTGGGCTGCCCTGAGAGGAGGACTGTGGTGGAGGATACAGCTTAGGAAGAGGGGACATGACCCCGGAGGGGGGCAGGCGGTACCACATGGGGGGAGGGTGTGGCTGCTACTGCCCAGGTAAAGTTTGTGGAAAAAAGCTTTGACTCTGAAAACAGGCTACTCCAGGAAAGGAAGGGGCAGGCTTGGTTCTTCCCCATCACTCTATGGGGGTTGGGGGAGAGGTAAGGGGGCAGAGAGATGTCAGGAGTGTCATGGCTAGTAGGGGTCCACCCGCATGGCAGGAGGTGGCAGGCATAGGAGAACAAGGATTTATCCTGCCCTCCCCCCCACAGCTCCACCGGCCAATGTACCCTGGTTTCCAGCCAGCCAGCTGCACTAGGGTGTTTTGCCTTCTGTGCCTCCAGCTCACAGGCACTTTGCCTTCCCAAGGTGGGTCTGCATTGCTCCTGCCTCGCTGAAGCCTCTCACCATCCTCTGAGCTATTTTCTAATCTCTGAATACTTATGTCAATCAGGTGTTACCCACTACATAAGACATTTGCTTTTTAAAGCAGTTCTCATGCAATACCAACATTCAAACCCCATCTTATTAAGTGCCCTTTAAGGGTCTTCTTTTAGGAGTCAGTATGTTGATGCTCTTGGTGATTCTAAGATCCTGATAATGAAGGGGGCCTGCGGTCCTCATGGAGAGAAGCCAGCATCTGGAAGCCTTTATGGCCCAGCAGGGGCCTGTCCCCAGCAGGGACTTATTTAGGCAGTCAGGGCTTTTCCTCACCAAGGCCAATAGCCACTCCTTTCTACTCCCCAGACCATGCAGCTAACCAGCACCTGGCACTCCGCTGGGATAACAAGATGGACCACCCATTTTCACAGGGAAAAACATTGCCCCTGTGAGATGGTCTCATGGGCCAGGAAAGAGCCCATTACAGCACGGTCTGGAAAGGAGGCAAGCTTGGCAATCATTCCGACCACCCTCTCAGAGAACTGCTTTGGGACCTGGCTGGGAAGGCCCCTGACACCCCAAGGGGCCCATATCTAAGGTTGTTAGCTCACATGTTGGGGAAGAGTCTCACCGGAGGGTCTCCTGAGTCAGACCGAGTTTGACTCCTAGAACTAAGGAGTGTTGGCTCTGGGGAGGGGGAAAGAAGGCCAGGCAGATGTCACCGGGAGATACTCATGTGCAGTGAGACAAGCTGGGCTTGACTAGTAGGACCACGTGGAACAGAGCTCTGACCTGAGGAGTCATCTGGTGCCTGGCTATGCTAATCTGCTGCTGGCTGGGTCGCTCCAGGTGCCCCTCAGGAACTTAGGGCCTCTGAGCCGACCTGGGTTGCACCTGGGCAGTTTTCTCTCCCCCTAATTGAGGTGAGGTTGTAATAACTGTTGTAGTTCCTATGCTAACAAGCAGACAACATGGAGTAAGTCAGTCATCTCATTTCACTAACCAAATTGTGATAGGCCTCGAGGGCCTCTGCTGTGTTCTGAGAGTTCTCCCTTGTTTGGGGAGGCTGAGGTCACAGAGATAGAACACTCCTAAAAGCAGTGCTGGTGTGTGCTCAGTTAGATGTGTTTATTACACTTGGGAGTCTCTGTCATTCATGCAATGACTTACAGATCATCTTGGACAGTACCCGCAGAGCAGCTGCCACCGTGCCCAGGAAGCAGGATGGCTGGACAGGACCTTTGGATGCTGCTAAGGAGGAAAGTGGCAATTTGGACTGTGGCAGTGGTCAAGTGACAGGCTTTCTACAGAGTCCCACTCAGATCTGGATCTTCTGCCTAGCAGGCATAGAGCTCTGTGGTCACTAAAACCCACACCAGGTAGTCACACTTCCTTGGCCTGAGTTCATAGTGGGCCCGGGGTAGGGAAGTCACAGGCAGGACAACTGTCCAGGATTGGAGGACCTTCATTACAGGGCTGTCTTCTGGAAGGAGGATCAGATTTGTTAAACATCTCATAACATGGCTAAAGCTTAGCACACCCAGGCACTAGATAAGCGTGATGGGGGAGAGCCAGACATTTTGGGCAAGAGCCCTCAGGACTCACCCAACCCCACATACAAGGTCTCTTCTAGCAAGAGCCCCTCAGACTGACAGCTAAAGGGGGCTGGTTGATACATAGCCACAATATGTGGACTGCTATCCAGGGAGGTCAGGCTGGTCAGGACCGGAGGTGGCTTTCAGAAAGTGGGGTTTGTCCAGAGCAATGGAGCAGAGAAGTATACAGGTGTTTACAGGAAGGACTGTAGGGCAGGACTTCAGTGTTCCTGTGGACAGCGGGCCTAGGGGTCTGCTCTCACCTCGCTCCTTCTCCGGAGGGCACTGGCCTCCACAGTGCCCAGCAGGGCCCATGCAGAGGCAGACTCGGGTCAGGCAGTGCTTCTAGACCTGAGAATAGAAGCGGGTGAACAGAAGTGCAAGACTGAGTTGTAGAGGGAGAGAGACCATAAGGGGCTGGTGATCTGGAAGCCTCCACAGCACTGAGAGCTCCCCACAGGCAGAGGCCATTCTGTGCCAGCAGGAGAGAAGTTCCTGTATCTGAGCCTCGAGAAGCCGAGAGCGACCCCTTGTCAATTCCTTCCCAGCCACACTCAGCCTCACAGGGCCCCACCCTGCTGGCATCGCTAAGAGGGAAGCTGTCCCTGAGGAGACCCGAGGAGAGTTGTCAACACAGGAGCATGGGATGGGCGGGGGGACCAGCCTTCCCCATTTAGGCATGAAACCGGGGTATCTGGGGGATGTTAGTAGGGATGAGACATTTCCATTCCCTATCAGGAAATCTCTGTATTAGATGCTTTATCAAAACTTCTGAAGTCTTCATTTACTTTAATGAGGTTCATGTCCCCACTTTGTAGAAGGTGGTGAGATTCAGGAAGAAGAAATGACCCGTCCAGCTCACTATTAACAGCTATTTAAGCAGAGCATCAGCCAGGGATGCTCCCTTCCCAGATACTGCACTCAGGTGTTCCCCCTAGTCAGGTGGACTTCCCTGTGGGTGGGGGTAGGAAACAGCAGGGCTAAGCTCAGGGACACAGCTGAGCGTTCCCAGAGTGGCCATCCTACCTGTAGCCTGGGTCTCTGGGGTCTTGTGGGCCAGCCCTTCCCAGAAAGGGTTTCTTCTCATAGGCGACTTCAGGTTCATATACGATGTAGTCACCCTCAAGCTAAATCAACATTTTGCTAAATCAACAAGCAAAATTTTAGAGTGTATGAAGAATGTGGGACTTAAAAAGAGAAGCTCGAACGGTAAACTACAAACTGGCAGCAGCAGGTGGCCCTTCTGCCTTGCTCACCCTCACAGAGGCAACGTCACACTGAAAGAAGGCACAGTTCCTGCTGGAATCTCAGTTTGCAGGAGTGGTCTTTCAGCGTGGCCTTGTCCATGTCAACGGCGGGGTCAGCGGCCATCTGAGTGGAGCCTGCCACAGTCCCATTGGAGAAGCACACTAGGGACGCTAATGTTCTCACAACCATCCCTGTTCCCCACCCATATGCTGATGGAAGTCTGTCCCCTGCACTAAGCCTCAAGGCTGCCCCTTCATCTAGGACTCGCTCCCTAACCCAGGGCTCAATAGATGACCTCCGGTACACCTGTTCAGGTTGTATTCTTAGCCCTCAAGTAGGTTATGAGCAAATATTAGGCATTGTTCAATTTTATATTCATTTGAAGAGTCAAATGCAAAGCCTGAACACTACCCAAGGCATGGGCCCTGCCTTCAGGGAAATCATCTTAGAAGGGGAAATAAGGGCACACGATCAACCAGTTCAACATAGAATAAGGTGATGACTCTGAGCTCAAAAGGAAGGAGAATGGGGAGGAGGGAAGAACCAGAAAGCCTTTGTTGAAGGGGTAGCCTTTGAAATGGGCAGCTCAGCTCATCCCCTTGGGGCCCAGTGCCATCTCACATTCTGTCTCACAGATCAGGGGACACAGAGGGGTCAGTTCTTAGAGCACATCTGTGTTAAACATTTGTTCATTTTGTAGTTTGTTTAGAGGTAGCTAGCAGAGAAGACAGGGGTTGGGAGAGGCCAGGTTCTGTGCCTGAAGTTTCCAGCAGAACCAGAATTGAGACCCACCAGTTGGCACCATGGACACACTCTGAGGAAAGAACAGAATACCACCATCCTTGTGGTGGCTGAGCCTTCCAATTAGAATCCTAGTGACCTTAAGGATAACATCCTGTGCTGCCATCCAGAGAAGATGACTTAAACCAATGTCTCCTCACCTCCTGCAGCTGTGGAGCTGGATGCAGGTAAGAGACGTCCTAAGGGCTGAGGGCCTGGCTGGGACACCAGCTTTGCAGCACTCTGCGCTAAGGAGACAGGGTCCCTCCCGGCGGGTGATAACTACACGCAGCCCACCTTCAGAGCTTTCTGCCTTAAACACTCTTTTATTCCCTCTAATCAAAGTCTTAATTTTTAATTGACACAGTAATTGTGCAGATTTATGGGGTGTAGTGTGATGTTTTGATACATGTATATAATGTACGATGACCAAATCAGGGTATTTAGCACATCTGTCACCTCAAATAAATCCTCTCATGTAGTTTTGAAATACAGTCAGAAACAATAGTCAAGAACTGTGCAACGTAACACCAGAACTTACTCCATCCTCTCCCTGTAATTCTGTGCGCACTGACCTGTCTCTCCTACCTTCCCTCAGACCTCTACCTCCTGTATTCCCCCCTCACTCTGTACTTCTAGAGATTAGCTTTTCTGGGTTCCACAAATGAGCGGGATCACATGTATTCGTCTTTCTGTGTCTGGTTGTTTTACTTATCTGTCTTGCCTCAAGTGACAGGATTTCAACTTTTTTTTTTTTTTGTGGCCAAGTGTATGGGTGTGCACCACATCTTATCTACCCATCCACCAATGGCCACATAGGCTGGGTCCATTATCTTGGTCATAGTGAATAGTGCTGTGATGAACACAGCAGGTAGCTCTTTGACATACTTATTTCCTTTCCTTTTAACTTAATCAAATCTTGTTTCCAGAAAAGGGCCTGGGATCGCGGCTGATTGAGAGGCTGTAATACTAGGGGAATTGGTTCCGTGAGAAGATCAAGTCTGGCTTGCCTTCATTGAAGGAAGTGGCTGCAGCTCCTGGTGGGGTCACTTGTGTCACCTGTCACTGTACCTTATTCTAGTTGCACTCATCTCCATGTAGTTCTCTTCACAGAGAATCTCCCTCAAGGCCCATGTGACATAGGAACAGAACACGGTACAGGTGTAGATGGTCTCCTCACCAGGTTCCATGAGCCCAGACACTTTGATGTTCACACAGGGAAAACCATTTATCATCCTGGAAGAAGGGCAAGAAAGCACGAAAGTCCTGGGGAAGTCCAGGTAAGAAATGAACGGAGAGGTCTGGTCAAGTCCCACCTGGCTTGGTGGGACTGTGGTCCAAGTCTCTTGCTGGTAGATAGACAGGTGGAAGTATGCAGGAAGCAAGCACAGTGACCAGGACAGGTAGAGAAACAAAGATGAGATGAAGATTTAGAGGTACGATGTCTCATCTCACCTGTGTTCTGTTCAAGGGCTCATGGTAGCAAGTCCAGACCATACTGGGGCTCCAATCTAATGCATGGCTCGCCACCATGCTGACATTGCAGCCAGGCTCTACCCTGCCATCCCAGCTGAGGCTCTTTCCCTGATCACTGTCACCTGGAAGGCCTGCCAGTCACGCCCTGTCTCACCTGAGCACGAGGCTCCTATTGGCTACCTCATCTAGACTCCTAGATGAGCGCCAGGCCTCCTGCCAGCGTCTGGCAAAGGGAGTGGGGAGGACAACTTGGAACGCAGCAAGCAGATCCAGCTCTGGGTAAGTCACAGCACCCTGCAAGTGGCCTGGTGTTTTTCCTTCTCCACCCCACAAAGGTGCCCTGCTTACTAAGGCTTTGTCGGTCAACCCTAGCAAGGTAAAGATGGACTCATGGCCTCTGCTCTTAAACAGAAGAGGACACTACTGCTGGGAAAACAGCTATGTCAAGCAGTTTATGTCCAGGAGGCAATGTTGGATTCCCAAAAGTTCTCAGTTCTGAAGGTAGGGCTGGTTTTCCTCTGTATGGGGTTTGAATTCTGTTTCTTGAGGCAGTTGAATGAGGGTATCTCAGAAGCTGCTTCGCCTGGATGACCACATGAACACCCCAGAGCTGAGACCTGGAACACAGGGTCTCCCCACGCATCTTCAGACAGCACAAAGCCACAGCTGGAGGCCAGCTGGGTGTCCAGGGGGTTGGCAACTCCTCCGCAGAGGGATCTAAAATGGGAGGAATTAGGTCACCTTGCCACCCACAGTCCCTGACACCAGCATCACTTAAGGCAATGCTCA
This sequence comes from Loris lydekkerianus, assembly GCA_963574355.1. Lineage (NCBI taxonomy): Eukaryota > Metazoa > Chordata > Mammalia > Primates > Lorisidae > Loris > Loris lydekkerianus. The sequence goes on along the minus strand of CAUYPK010035073.1, from coordinate 1,631 downwards.
AGGCTGATTCCAGGAAGGATACTGGGGTCCTTAAGAGGTGGGCGTGGACAGACAGAGGAAGAGCAGGCGCTGGGAGGCTGTGGAGGGAGGCTGCTTAGTCCCCTCGCCCTGCCTCCCAGCACTTGCCCCTGCCCTTTCCCCAGGCAGATTGGGCTTGCTGGGTTGAGTGGGGAATCATGTTGGGGACAGAGGAGAGGAGGTTGCTCTAGGGACACTGGGCCACCCCCCCAGACTCCACCTTCTCTCTCTGATAAGTTTCAGGTGGAAGGGTTTGTTCTCCAGAAGCTGAGGGACAGCCTCACGCACAAGAGCCTGGTGGGGCAGCTGCTGTCCATGAAGCTTGGAAAGATCAGCCGGTTAGTGGGGGACAGTTAGAAAAGGCACAGCCCCTTCTTGCTACCTCCATGGGAACTCCGCAGGGGCAAATGAGGGCCTCAGAAGGCACTTACACCCCATCCTTCACCTACCGGGGGCAGTTGACAGGGCCACTTGGCGTCCCCCTGCCGGGCCCACGGTGACAAAAGCAGGAGCAGCACCAAGAACCTGCAGTGGAGGAGGAGTGGACGGGGCAGGAGAGGCAGGGGGACTGGCCACCTGCCCCCGGAACACGGTGCCTGTGGCCTCCCGGCGCACTGGCCCAGGTCTTTAACTGCACTGGGCAGGTGCGGAATCCAAGGCCAGCTGCGTTCCAGCCCAGGTCGAAGTACTGGGCAAGAAGACACTGCCTTAAAACTCTGCATTCTTGGAGCCCTTCATGTTCAAAGGTTCTTGGATCTACCTCTTAAAAAGAAAAAAAATCTTTATTTTTCTATTGTCAAACATGATTTAAGTACAGAAAAGATCATAGAACAAATGCACAGGGTAAAGAAAATATTTTAAAGAATCACATCATGCAGTTGATCACCCACAACAAAGTGCTGCCAGCACCCAGAAGCATCCCCTTCCCTGTTCCTGGGGGTCCCCGTTTATTCTCTTGGCCTTATCTGTTCTCCTGTTTTTTTATTTTTATTTTTTATTCTTTGCTTTAATTTAATTTAATTAAATTATTTATTTATTTAAAAAAAATTTTTTTTATTGTTAAATCATAGCTATGTGCATTAGTGCAATCACCTGTACCCATTCTAAGATGCACCATAGATGTGGCCCCACCCATTACCCTCCTTCCGCCAAAACCTCCCCCCTCCTTCCCCCTTCCTTGGCCCTTTCCCCATAGTCTTGTGCTATAGTTGGGTTATAGCCTTCATGTGAAAGCTAGAATTTAGTTTCATAGTAGGGCTGAGTACATTGGATACTTTTTCTTCAATTCCTGAGATACTTTGCTAAGAAGAATATGTTCCAGATCCATCCATGTAAACATGAAAGAGGTAAAGTCTCCATCTTTCTTTAGGACTGCATTATATTCCATGGTATACGTGTACCACAATTTGCTAGTCCATTTGTGGGTCGATGGGCCCTTGGGCTTCTTCCATGACTTAGCAATTATAAATTGGGCTGCAATAAACATTCTGGTACAGATGTCTTTGTTATATTGTGACTTTTGGTCTTCTGGGTATAAACCTAGTAAAGGAATTACAGGATCGAATGGCAGGTCTATTTTTAGGTCTCTAAGTATTCTCCAAACATCCTTCCAG
>CAUYPK010035071.1:0-53591 GCA_963574355.1 Loris lydekkerianus | reverse complement strand
TGTGCACACCTGGCGTCTTCAAGTCACGTCTTGAAGTTATTTTCTTCTCATTTTCTGACCTGAATTCACCAATTTATGCTTTTATGTCCTTAATTTCTTGTCTTGTATAGTTGATGCTATTTCAGAACTTGATATAGGCCTCCTTTCTTGCAGAACAGTGCCGGTGATAATGAATTCTTCAAGTCTTTACCTGAGAAAGTCATTACTTCTTCACTTTTAATTGATAAAGAATTCTATTCTTTTCCTTTTACTTCTTGAATTATTTTACTTCACTCTCTGCTTCCTTGAACACATTTTACAGTTTTGGAAAAGAAGGTTTCTATATTTTCTGATAAGAAGACTGTTGTATTAAGTCCTGGTTCCTCTGGAAGTAAACTGTTCAAATATTATTCAAGGTAATTTTTGTCTTTGGTTTTCTGTAGTTTGAATAATATATTATGAGTTGTGGTGATTTTTGAATATTTTCTTGATTTTTTTTTTGAACTTCTTTTATCTTTTTAGTGTCTCTGATTTGTATCTGTAAGTTTTAGCAATTATTATATAAAATATTTCTTCAGGCCTGCTCTCTCTTATCCTCAGGTGTTCCAATTAGATCTATGCTACACTCCTTGAAATTCCCCCACAGTTCTTCAGTGTTCTGCTCAGGTTTTTAATTTGTTTTGTTTTTCTTTTATTCTCTTTATGTTCTGAAAGTTTCTATCACATTACAGTCAAGCTACTATAGCTATGTGTGTGTTGTTTTTTTTTTCTTGCTATGTGGATTCTTAACCATGATTCAAGGCTTTCTTCATTTCTGCTACTGTGATTTTGATTTTCAGAATTCCATTTAGATTCTTTCTTAAAGTTTACATCTGTCTATATTACCCCTCCCCTAGCTGTGGCAGTGTCTTTTCCCTGAACAGTAGGTTTTGTTGTAGAGAAGATTCTACATGCATTTCACAGTGGTTATTCTAACAATCTCTCTCTCTTCTCTAGCTGGAGCGATGGGGAGAATTTTCTTGGTTTTGCAACATGAGAACCTGGGGGATTCCTAAGGTAAAACTCACCGAAACGTGCTCCTACTTACGAAGACTGCACTTCTGAAATGTTCTTCCTCTCACTCTGGTCCTCATTCTGCCAGCAGCCACTCATCAAAACTACTATTTAAGTGTTCTCATCAGTCTGCAATTCCAGCGGCTCCTGCTCCAGGTGAGCAGAGACGCCTGTTCCTCCCTGTCTCTTTAGATTTCAGGTGGTATTTTGCCCTGTGACCTCAGTTCTCTACAATTCTCTAAGAAATCCATGAAAAGTTGTGTTTTTTTTTTTTCTTCAGTTTGTTCATGATTCTTCTTATAAATACAGGCATGACAGTTCCCAAGTTCTTTAAAACTTCAGAGCTGAAAACAGAAGTCATACTTAAATTTTTAGCACACTTTAGAATATTTTTCTATCAGTTACTTCAGTTAACCAGAAAGTACATATTTTCCAAAAAAACTAATCTTAGCATTTGTGTTAGTTATAAAATTATTGCTTCTTAGACCTAATTAACCCATCTCACCGTGCTTTGCTGCATTCTCTGAACGTGTGTACTTTGCCAATTGTCAAAGTTGGGCCTTCTCCATGCAGGGCACTGGAGGAGCACCAGCACAGGAAGGAGTTCTCCTTCCTGTTTTGAGTATGTTTTTTTTCTGGCTTCTCTGGCTTGGAGGCAGGTGGGTGCTTCCCAGCCAAAGGTGTGCATGAAACCAAATAAACACACACCCTCCAGAAAATACTACCAACATCTCTACAAAGAAGCACTAGCCTATCTTGCCAGCATCCCAGAGAGTCATTTGTTCAATGAGTTGTGGCAATACCCCCAGCAAGTAATTTCACAGTTGGCCCTTCCTGCCTGTGGCACTGCCTTAAACTTCATTCATAGGGCCATAGCCATCTACACCTCTCCCAGGGGATAGAACTTCCAACCTTAGGGAATGCTATTTCAAAGATTGTGCCTTCCTTGGGCACCCTTTCTCAGCCCTAAAGATAGTGGCTCTAAATCTGCCTGCTATTCATGTATTTTTTAAGATTTTTTCAAATCTTACTTGAAGTCAGATCTCTTTTTTACCCCTTAATGCTGCTTTAATAAAAATTCACTATTCCGGTTACTGGTGTGGTTTCTGTCACCTGATCCTGTCCTTAATGATTCAGCCTACTTTCATTACCACAAAATTATCATATTCAAATCATTTAAATTTTTTACATTAATCATTATTTTATATTGTATCAACTGCTATTAAAATGTATACGTCTTTGAAATGGAAGTTTTTCTTTAAATAATTTCCCTTATAATTTCCATGAGTCACCTTCCTGTAATTTTTTTTTTCTGAGTTTGAAAATTCTTTGTGGATTTCTAGAAAAAAATTTAAATCTCTCATGTTGATTTTTCTGGGGCATATTTTTCTATGAATCTATTATTTTTTTCCAAATCCAATCTTTTCTACTGTATCATTAGAACTTAGGAAAAGATTCACAGTGCTGTTATGATCCAGTCTCCACTGTAGTGCTATTGCTCTTGTACATTTTTCAATAGTATATCACACATATTTTTTGCAAACACCTAGAATTGTATAGAATCTGTTCTTCCATAATAGACATTATGACACATACCTATTCTTTGTTTGGAATTAGGGAGGTGGGAGAATTGTGTTCTCTCAAAGGAATTATGTTAGGAAGGGGGTGAGTTAATTAACAAATTAAATATAACTTTTATTTAATTTTGTTTTATTTAGAAACAGGCTCTTGCTCTGCTACTAAGACTGAAGAGCAGTGGTGCATTAATTGCTTACTGCAGCCTTAAACTCCTGGGCTCAAGTGACCATAGGCACTTTATCATCATGCCTAGGTGAGTCTTTTTTTTTTTTTTTTTTTTAATTTTTTATGGAGAAGGGGTCTTGCCTTTTTCCCAGTCTGGTCTTGAACTCCAGGCCGCTAGCAATCCACCCACTAAAGTGCTGAGATTATAGGTATGAGTCATCAAATCTAGCCAGAATATTACTCCAGTCTGAAGGTGTTATTGATTCTGATACATTTTAACCCCTACATTTAAGCAAGTACTCTATATTAGCTATAATTTTATAGAATTAGGCAGAGCAGAAGCAGCTGGTTATCATCCAATTTCCATTCTTCCCCTTTTTTCCTTCATCAATGAAAGGCTCACATTTTTACTAAGTTCATGGTTGCTAAGGTACAGACCTTTATCTCCATTGTTCCCTTTTAGCTAATGAGATATGTGACTAATTCTGGTCAGTGTGATGTGAGAAGAGCTGCTTAAAATACTGCATTAAGTTCTTAAGGGGAAAAGAGGTTGTTTTCATTTCTTATTTCTTTCCCACTGGATGGGATATAGATGTGATGGTAGACCTGGACTTACACTACTAATGGAGGCCAGCTTTTAAGCCAGCAAAACGATCAGCCACAATCTGAGACCTGAAACCAGCTGAGTCTCCTGTTATTTTCATCTTGATTTTAGCAATTGAACCCGTATCTGAAATCCTGGAGATGTTACATTCACATAAAATGTAGTTGATGTTAAAATATTTAAGCATTTTTCACAAAACTTAAAATACACCATCCAAAAATATTTAACACATTAAATTGACATAATTTATTATCATCATAGTAATCATTTCTTAGATTGAACATTTATTTATACTATATGCATTTATATATAGAATACCTTTTCTCTGACTTTACTAAAGTATTATGTGACCGCATTTTCTGGGTGGTATGAAATAAAAGTAATAGCAGAGAAGTTATTTATCCAGTTCCATCTGGATAAAGCTTATTGTATGTAATGCTTGATACTGTATATTTAGTTCTGTCTCCTTAATTTACAGGTTTAGTCTTTCAGGTTTTCCTCATATTCATTCAATATCAGATGGCAACAGAGTGGGGAGAAAGGTACTTTGCATAATTGAATGGCCTTGGTGGGTTGGGAGGGGACACCTGTGCTCATCCTTATTCCTGCATGCCTGCTGGATGATGTCTATGCCGGTAGAAATGGTCCACTCCTGCCACTGAGTATCCTTAAGTTTTTTGTTGTTGGTATCTCTGATTAATTAATTTATACCATTAGTTCCGTCAGGCCTTGCTGGTTTGGCTTCCATCAGGCCTCTCTGATGTTACCAGCCCTCTAATTATCATACATATTCTCCAGCCTACTCCTGTTCATTCATCCTATGGTATATACAGTGTTCACAGTAGAAAGCCACCCAAGTGCCTGTGTTGACCTTCTCACTCTCAATACCACATCCTCATATACAAAAATGATTAAAGCTTGGAAGTGAAAATTAGATTTTTCTCTCTCTGACCACAACACTTTGTTTCTTAATTATTTTGTTGCCTGCTATTTGACCTCAAGGAAACCTAATATTGGCTCTTTCCAGAACATAAGCAAACTTCTAAAAAATATTCCCGTCTCAGTGATTCCCTCAACTTACCTAATAACCTTCTTCATAATTTAAAAAATTAACCCCCCAGGTTGCAGACATAGTGATGACTGTCTAATCTTTTAACCCACCTCTTTTCTTTAATCTACTTTCTTTTCCCCATGACCCCCTTGGATTTGAAGTTAATAATCTTTTCTTTTTTCTAAATTTTAAGTACTTTAACTGCCAATAGTTGCCATGTTTTCTGGAAGGACAATCTTTGCCTTTGAAATGTTTAACACACATTAAAGGGACCATGTATGCAGGCACCTTTCTCATGCCAAGATTTCCAGTTAAGATTTTCCTATTTCTCTATTGATGTTTATTTAGCTTCGCATTTCCTATTTCTCTATTGATGTTTATTTAGCTTCGCATAATCAGCTGATGATTTTCATGCACAATTGGATAAATTTGTGTGGTTTTCATCAGTTCTGCATGTTACTGTCCACCCTGGCCTCTTTTCATCAGTGACACTTTCTCTCCCCTCAGAAAAACGTTTAATCCATTTGTACACTGCAGTTTTCTTCATGTCATTGTCCCCATAAATTTGGACTAACATGTCCCTAATTTCACTTCCACTCTTGCCAAGTTTAATAAGACGTTCGATGCTTGTTCATTGCTCTAATTCAAGCTCTGACATTCTTGTGACAGTGCACAGAAACACACAACAATAAGACACTGTCACATTGACATGAACACAACCATGAGACACTGATATACCAAGGTCATGAAACCTTACCAAGGTGTTTTCATAGTGTAACCAATGGTGGATGGTGGAAAGTTCACAGACTTAACTGTCAGACCTCATAAAGTGTCAAATTAAGATATGTTAAAATTTCAAAGGAAGATTTCATACACCAAGGCTTTACGATTGTGTCTAGATTCCACAAATTCTTCTGTGCTAAAAATGTAACCTTATTTCTCCTCTAGGAATTCTTTATTGGAAAAGTTTCAAAGGCATGGCTTCAGGATTGGAATTAAAACCATGATTGTCTCATGAAGAAAAACAACAATACCATTCACACAATAAGAGGAAGGGAAAATACTTTGGAATTAATATAAAAAGATATTCACTGAATTTGTTCATCAGGCAGGGTTAGATCAAAGAAGCAGAACAGTAAGAGAGAGGGAAGGAAGGGGGGCGGTGGGGGTCTCAGTGTGTGACACACCTTTTGGGGGGCAAGACACAATTATAAGAGGGACTTTACCTAACAAATGCATCATCACTGGTTTCTTGTACCCTTGATGAATCCCTACAATAAAAAAAAAAAAGAAAGAAGAAGAAGAAGTGTTGTAGAAACAGAATTCAAGGTAGGGAACAGAATTATCACCGTGGTGGGAGCTGATGGAAATATTTATGCAAAGCTGTTGTTTTTACTAAGGTTTGGACCTGATATTACTATAGGTCTGCCAGATCAGCAATCAAGAAACTTAGACCTGAGTGCAAATAAACTGAGATACACAAGAAAAACTGGAACCCGCAAAGGCAAACTAGACCTGTGTCTGTCCCACTACCTCCAAACTTCCTGTTGCAGACAGCATCCAGGAAAGGGTGACACTTGTCACCACAGAGTGGCTCAAGTTCACATCAACATTTCTTGTCCCCAGGGAATGAGTTGATGAGAGCAAGGAAGGGTCCAATGTTGGAGAAAAGTATTTTATTTCAAAGATTCTCGAGTTAAGAAAAGATAAGCTTGTTATAGTTGAGGTCAGAATACAGTCACTTCTCCTGGGACCCAGGACAGCAGTTTCATCACTGGAATAAAGTAGGATTACCACCAGACGACAGCTAAGTTTGAATGGATTCAGGAAAATGACACCTCATCTTTCTGGCTCACTTGAATTGTAGACAATAGTTTTGGCTTAGACTAAATTGATTCTTTCTGCTTCAGAAGAAGGTAATAACTGGGTGGTTACTGGAGGTACGAAATATAGTTCGTATAGGCAATGAAGAGTTAGCGGATAGGTATAGAAAAGGGTGAAAAATTCCTGAAAACCAAACAGAAAGAACAAAGGAATGAAGAAAAGATAGAAAAGAAAACAAAGCAAAAGAAAGGAAGAAAATTTCTACCAAAACTTCACCAGAGAGACGCACTTCATAAGTTCATTTCATCCTTTCAATAAATTTATTGAACAATATTTATTTTTAATTTTATAAATGAACAATTGGAAATGAAGAGAATTAAATAATAAACCCCCACACATATAGTGAATACCACAGCAGAAAATGAAATTCAGATTTATCTCACTTCATTATGAATTTCCGCTCTGCTATACTTGCTCACGAATCCAAGCAGATAATTACAAGATGATCCCTCTTGACAGATTTGACTGTGGCAATTTTTTCTTGTGGATGTCTACAAAATTTTGCTTACATCTGAAGCTGCAGATCCAGCAAAGCTAAGTGTTTTTGTGAATGTGCATCATTTTAAGTTTACTGATTGGCAAAATGATACAAAATGTAAATGTCCACAGTTATATTTAAGCTACGTAAGTTATTTTTGCTACGGCCAATTAGTGGAATCAGTCTATTGAATGTGTACTTGTTCTTCCATCTCTGGTTTTAAACAAAATATGTTAAGTTTTTTTTCCTTGCACTTGATAGTATTGACGGCAGATCCCCTGCACTCTCTTGCCACTTTTGAATATTAGAATTGTATTAATTTGCAACTGTACAACATTCATTTAACCTATGCCTCTACAATAGATCCAGTCAAAAGTCTCACCATTTTCCTTACTTAAGCCTCAGCTTTCTCAGAGTGTCAGAGGCCCCCAGGGGCAACGTGTGTGAGGGGGTGTCTCTCACGGTCTGGTCTTCCCCTCCTCTTGCCCCAGCCCCACCCCCATCCAAGGCAGGCTGTGTTTAGTCTTACTTTTTTCATGCCAGAAGTGAGGAGTGGTTACCAAAAAAAAAAAAAAAAAAAAAGGCTAAGTAAATATATTAATAAATGAAAAGCTCCCCCAGATGGAACTGCCACGTACTGATTACATATAATGTTTCATGGCAGATGTAAAAATAATGTGCCTTTTCCTATAACAGTCAGAGACATTGACTATATCCCTGAAATTCTAGCCTGCACTTGCAAACTGCGGCCCTGTGTCTGTAAACAGTAGGCAGGGAGAGAGCAATTCTGGTTGAGCCTCCCCACAAGCAGCTGCTCTCTATTCAAGCAGTTTTGAGAAGGGAAGGAAAAGCCAGCCCACTCCCAGTCTTATGAATACTTAACACGCTTCAAAATGAACTTTGCTCTGATAAATCTATAACCTGGAAATATGTGCAGAAAGTGGGCATCGCAGAAAAGGTGCCAAATGGGTTTGCCTTTTCTTAGTGGAAATGTGTCTAACTACTCTTTTTAAAATTAGTGGTACTTGAAAACAATATGTTTCAGCTTTGTGTAGTAACCAAAATGCTAAGATAACAAAAATCATATTTAGTATCCTGGTCCCCAAGTATTCACCTTTGGGAATATTCAGACAGTATGTTTCATAAGAATCTTAGAGTGTTATGATTTCCCGTGTTAGCTAATCACATGCAAGTAAGATTGTCAGCTGATATAAAAAGGAAAAAAGTTCTTTTTCCCTAAGTAAACAAATAAGCAGCATTTTCTCAATAAGCAAAAATTAGAACAAAACTATATGTGCCTCAATAGTAGTTTCTAGTACTAGATTCTAAGCTGTTCATGGAACATTTCCAGATTGTTTTTGCAATTCTTCAGTTTGTTATAAAAATACTGGCAGAATTTTAATTATAATAGTGCTACTGGGCACCATTAACTTCTTTCAGATACATTCAGGCTAAGAAGAAGGAAAAAAAAAAAAAAAAAAAAAAAAAGACAAAGGTAACTGCCAGGCATCAGTTTGTTAAATAAAGACAGGTGTTGCCAAGTCCCGGCTGGCTTGCCATCTACAAAAGAATCATTCTTTTGAAGCACTCAAGGAGAAAAAGAGAGAAGTGGAAGATCAGCCAGGTCAATTATGGGCCTGCTGAATGTTCAAAAACAAAGATGGCTTGTCAGGGGCTGAATGTGGAAAGGCAGAGGTGACAGGCCAGAGTGGGAGCAGCACTAGCCTGTTGGTCCCTAACGAGGAGTTTTGCATGGGATTTTTCAGCTTTGGGTTAAGAAAGGAGTGGGCAGAATTATAGGTCTGGTTTGAAGCGATATGCATGCTCACACACATGCATCCAATTTCTCTCTCCTCGCTGGGTCTAAGAGATCATCAGATGCTACAGGTTCAAATGTCCAGCCTGCCCACAAGCAAACATGAATTGAAATTTTTATTTCTTCCCTTTGAAAACTCTGATTTTAAGTATCAGTGAAGTAATGTCTGTTCCGCCTTTTATAGGTAGGAAATATCCACATTAAATATCATTAGGCTCAAATTATCCTCACATTTACCCACAACCCAAATGTTTGCCTTCTTTCTGTCTTGATAACCCTCGACAAGAGAGGGAAAAACCATCATTTACAAGGGCAAGAAATTGTCACTAAATGAACATGTTGCTGTCTATTGTCTTGCCTTTATTGAGACAGTCTTGTGAGAGTAAATGATGGCAGGGTGAAGCTAGATGCAGAGAGAAGCCACAGGCTAATTGTTCTCTGGGAATTCCTTTTACAAAGCCTTTGAGGGACTCTAACTACTACTCTAAATGACATTGTCATGCATGAAGTCAATTCTAACTGCCAGAGTAATTGCCTACAACATGCACACACATCATACTCTCACATAGGGTATGTATAAGTGTGCTGTGGCCATGTGAGACACTACAGTTTGTCCCTGGATGAGGAAGTATAGACTCTGGCATCTAGTTATGAACCTCAGGCTTCTACGTGAGGGTATGTGTAAGTGTGCTGTGGCCATGTGAGACACTACAGTTTGTCCCTGGATGAGGAAGTATAGACTCTGCCTGCTGTGAGCATTTTCTGACCATTTACTTCCTGATCAACTAGGGGAAAGGAGCTAAGAGGTAAGAAATGCTTTGGACAGAATAAAAAAATACTGAATCCTAGACATATAATATCAACATGCTTAACATTTCCACTTTAGAGAAAAGTTTTCTTTTTCAATTCAGTACCTAATTATAGCAAACTGTGGTTGTAAATTAGTACAACAAGGAAAAAATGTACACAATGAATTCATCTGTAATACATTCTTAAGTTCAAGACCATCAGATAGGGGAAATGCGTACCAAATCAAAGCACCCAAAGGGAGCAATTGCTGATAAACACACAGACAGGCAAATGCATTCTGTTCTTCTTGATACAGGAATTCAGCCCAGATTAAACAAAGAACTTCTGAGACAATCCTCCCTGGTTGAACTACCAACAACTGATCTTTCTCTGTACTTAAGTGCATAAGACTGGAGTCTGGTGCCTGGTGTGTGTGTGTGTGTGTGTGTGTGTGTGTGTGTTTGCATTTATGGAAGAAACTGGCTATGAACCAGGAAGTTTTCCCCTGCTTCAAATATTCTCCTTTCAAATACAATCAAACTCTCTGCACTGGTTGGCACACTCAAAGTGTTGGCATTGGTTTGATACACCTCTCAGACATTTTTGTTTTCACTATACCAAGAGAATAAAAAAATCACAAAAATGAGACTCAAGACTCCAGTCATTAGGCCTCTTTTGATCATCAGTGTGTGGACCTGGTCCCTGTTTTAAGTTAATGTCTCTGTTGACATAAATCTAAATTGCAAATGAACAATTGAATGGTATGAGACTTTCCTTTGTAGCATTTGTTGGACTAAGAATAGAGAAGAAATTACTATTTATACCTTAAAATAGTCCTAATTATACCTAAGGACAAATTCAAGAATGTTATATTTTTCTTTCTGCTATATTCATTTTAAAAATTAGGTTGCGATTAAATATTTAAAATACTTTTCTAATATAAATGATAAAATAACAATCTCTTACTTTTATGTTTTGCTGAATACATCCAGGACATTTGTATGTATGTGTCTACATGTGCTAATGTTCTCCACTGGCCCTTGAATATCAAATATATCTCATTGGAAATCAAAGAAGTCCAATGCTAAATTTCTTATCTTCTAACTGGACTATGAAATCACTAGGAAGTAAATCCGCTAAGACATAGTGGAAAACTGCTGGGTGTCATGGCTCACACCTGTAATCCTAACAGGCTGGGAAGCCGAGGCTGGAGGATCTCTTGAGCTCAGGAGTTTGAGAGAAGAACAAGACATTTTCTCTACTAAAAATAGGAAAAAATTAGCCTGATGAGCAGCTGCAGTCTCAGCTATTAAGGGGGCTGAGGCAAGAGGATCATTGGAGCCCAGGAGTTTGAGCTTGCTGTGAGCTACGCTGATGACATGGCACTCTAGCCTGGGCAAGAGTGAAATTCTGTCTCAAAGAAAGAAAAAAAAAAAAAAATAGTAGGCAACAGAAGAAGAAATGAAAATAGACACAAAAAGAAGAAAGAAACTTTGTTTTAGCAAAATAGCATATTGATCACTGGTCCTAAAAGCTAATTTTTATTTATTTATTTTTTATTTTTGGGGATTCTTTGAGGCTACACAGAAGCAGGTTTACATTGATTGCTTTTGTTAGAAAGGAACCCTCTTATATTTGTGTCCTGCCCCCCAAAGGTGAACCCTATCCCTTGACCCCCCCATACCCTCCCTCCTTCTCTTTCTCAGCTCTCCCCATCACCCACCCCATCACTGTGTACTAGGACCTTAATTGTCCTCGTATCAGAATTGAGTACATAGGATTCTTATTTCTCCATTCTTGTGGTGTTTTATTAAGAATAATGTGTTCCACATCCATCCAGGTTAATACAAAGAATGTGAAGTCTCCATCTTTTTAGTGGCTGAGTAGTATTCCATGGTATACAAATATCACAGATTTTTAATCAGTTCTTGAGTTGGTGGGCATTTAGGCTGTTTTCACATTTTGGCGATTGTAAATTGAGCTGCAATAAATAGTCTAGTACAAGTGTCCTTGTGATAAAAGGATTTTTTTTCTTCTTCTGGGTAGATGCACAGCAGTGGGATTGCAGGGTCAAATGGGAGGTCTAGCTTGAGTGCTTTGAGGATTCTCCACACTGCCTTCCAAAAAGGTTGTATTAGTTTGCAGTCCCACCAGCAGTGTAAAAGTGTTCCCTTCTCTCCACATCCACACCAGCATCTGCAGTTTTGTGACTTTTTGATGTGGGCCATTTTCACTGGAGTTAGATGATATCTCAGGGTGGTTTTGATTTGCATTTCTCTAATTATTAGTGATGATAAGCATTTTTTCATATATTTATAAGCTATTCTTTAGAGAAGGTTCTATTCATCTCTTCTGCCCAGTGATCTAAGGGATTGTTGGCTTTTTTTTATTTTTATTACTTTGAGTTCTCTGCAGATCCTAGTTATCAAGCTTTTGTCTGAATCAAAATATGCAAAATCCTTTCCCAATGTGTAGGTTGTCTATTTGCTTTGGTTGTAGTCACCTTAGCGGTATAGAAGCTTTGCAACTAGTTTCCATTTTCAAGGTAAAATAATTTCTAAATATACGGTTTGCATATATAACACCTTCTTCAAGAGGAAGCTCAGTAAGGGAAGTGAAGAGATTGAATCTCCATTTATGAATCCTGCTATGTGTCTGGCACTAATGCTTTCATATACTCTCTTGGATATAGACCGGGATTGTACATATTGTGAGTACATGTCTTGTGTACACCTTCAAGCAAGTATCAGGAATAGCAATTGCCAAGAGGCTATATTGTTAATTGAATTTTTCAGTTAAGTTATAAATAATCAAAAATCACTTGCTACTAAACATATTATCTAGATGTTTAAGTTGTTTCTTGTATAGTGCAAGTCCATTCTCGTGACCACAGCAATCTGTTTTTATGACGACTATGTCTGTAGAAGTACCACAGTCTAATTCTAATGATCATTCTTACATGCTTTACAGGGAACACAGGTGTAATAAGCTTATCTGAGTGTACCTGGACCAAGAATTTTAGGAAACTTACCTAAAGTCATATAGACAGTAAGAGACATAACTTCAGAGAACCAAGATCTTCAGTATTCCAGCCCAAGTTGTAAGTCTTTGTCTCAAAAAATGATGATTGAACCTGTCAATTTCCTAGAAATAGTTTTTAGGAAAGAGAGTAAGCATATCTGAACACTTCCAGAATCTTTGTACACTTTGTAGAAGATAAACTTTCCATTCCCCTCATGTTGGTGGGACACCCTGTCTTTGTAGGACCTTCAGTATAATGCCAATACAGACAGTGCTTGGGCTATGATGGTTCAACTTATAATTTTTTCTTTTATGATGGCCCTAAAGCAATCTGTATGCAGAGACTGTACTTTCAGTACTCCTACCACCGTTCTATTGTTCATTTGCAATATAATATTTAATGAATTACATGTCTCAACACTTGGTTATAAAATAGGCTATGTGTTAGATTATTTTACCCAGCCTAGGCTAATGAAATTGCTCTGAGCACATTTAAGGTAGACTGGGCTTAAGCTACAATCTTCAGTAGGCTACAAATACCATATTTTCAATTTGTAATGACTTTATTAGAATATAACCCCAGGGTAAGTCTAGGGGCATCTGTATACAGCAGAGCCTTGCCTGGATTGTCACCTGGGCATTCATTTCCAGTGTTGGGCCTCACTAATAAGGATGAGGTAACAGCTTCTAGAAAAGTTTTACAGAACATTGGCAACAACTTTCTAATGTTGCCCTTAAATGTAAAAATCCCAGAAGCTTTAAATTGCACAAGGTTTTGCCTCCTGCCAAGCTATCATTGCTTCATGGCTTTAAGTGGCAGATAAACCTGAGTATTACTCTGGGAAAATATAGCTCTTAACATCTTACCATGGAGAAAACCTCTTTCCAGGAGAATTATATATTTGACACAAGATAATTTTCTTCCCATGTATGCTTGGTGTTATATCATCAATGTTGTGAAATGCTGAGAATATCTGAAATATCTCATTTTTTGTTTACTTTAAATTACTATGGATACATAATAGTTGTATATATCTATAGGATACATGTGATGTTTTGATACAGGTGTACAATGTATGTTGATCAAATCAGCATGATTGGGGTATCCACTACTTCCAGTATTTATCATTTGGGTTAAGACATTTCAATGGGGAAGGGGGGGTAATAAAGAGGAGATGGTTAATGAGATGAAACCAGTCACTTATAGCCTTGTGATCTTTGATAAACCAAGCAAAAGCATACACTGGGGAACAGAATCCCTATTCAACAAATGGTGCTAGGAAAAGTGGATAATCTCATGTAAAAGACTGAAATTGGATGCACACTTTTCACCACTTATAAAAAAATGACTCAAGATGGATAGAAGATCTAAATCTAAGACATAAAATAATAAAAATCCTAGAAAAAAGTACAGGAAAGGCTCTTGAGGTTATTGGCCTGGGGAAAAATTTTATGAAGACTTCAACAGCAATTGCAATTACAACAAAAATACACAAATGAGACTTAATGAAATTGAAAAGCTTCTGCACAGCTAAGGACACAACAAATAGGTGACCTTCAAAATGGGAAAAGATATTTGCACGTTATGAATCTGACAAAGGGTTGATAACTAGAATCTACAAAGAATTCAAATTAACCAAATAAGAGAAAATAATCCCATCAATCACTGGGCGAGAGACATGAACAGAACTTTCTCTGAGGTGACAGATGAAAGGCTAACAAACATATGAAAAAATGCTCATCATCCCTAATCATCAGAGATATGCTAATCAAAACCACCCTGAGGGCTGGGCACCGGTAACTCAACCTGCTAAGGCACCAGCCACATATACCAAGGCTAGCGGTTTGAATCCAGCCTAGGCCCACCAAACAACAATGACAACTATAACCAAAAAATAGCCAAACATTGTGGCAGGCGCCTGTAGTCCCAGTTACATGGGAGGTTGAGGTTACTTAAGCCCAAGAGTTTGAAGTTGCTGTGAGCAGTGACACTACAGCACTTTACCGAGGGTGACATCGAGACTCTATCTCAAAAAAAAAAAGCCACCCTGAAATATCACCTAACCCCAATAAGAATAATCCACATTACAAAGTCCCAGAGTTACTGACGCTGGTGCAGATGTGGAAAGAGAACACTATTACACTGTTGGTAGGACTGTACACTAATGCAGTTTCTTTGGAAAGCAGTATGGAGGATCCTCAGAGAACTCAAATTAAACCTCCCATTTGACCTTGGAATTCCGCTACTAGGCAACTACCCAGAAGAAAAAATATCATTTTATCATAAAGACATTTGCACTAGAATGTTTATCGCAGCTCAATTTACAATCATCAATATGTAAAAACAATATAAATGCCCACCAACTCAGGAATGGATTAACAAGCTATGGCATATGTATACCATGGAGTATTGGGCAGCCATAAGAAAAGATGGTGACTTTACCTCTTTTGTATTAACCTGGATGGAGTTGAAACACATTCTTCTTAGTAAAGTATCACAAGAATGGATAAGCAAGTATCTAATGTACACAATTTTATTATGAAGCCAGTAAATGATATAACACAAGCCCACATAGGAGAAAAAGTTAATTCTATTCAAATTGGGAGGAGAGGGAATGAGGGAGGGGGGATGAGGAGGAATTAGTGTGCTCCCTCTTAAAGGGCACCAGGTAGGGGTGTTTAGCACATATTTTGGGTACAGGGCACAACTAAAAGAGGGATTCTACCATCAAATTCAAAACTTGTGATGTGGTTGTTTGTACCCTCACAATAACCTGAAATATAAAAGAAAAGGGAAAAAATATAGTGGATAGATAGAGAATATGTTTTTCGATAGCACCATAAAGTGACAATAACAAACAATATGTTAGGATATATTCAAAATATCTGAATTTTAGAAGCATTGAACTTAATATTGACGTGATTATAGTCTGCTATGCAAGGCAGACCAAATTAACACTATACAGGTTACTTTATTATAAGCATTCCAGTTACTGGAAATCAAAAGACCCAAATAGTTTAAAAACTTACCTGTTTTCTTAGTGGTGGCAATCTGCGGACATGTTCAGGCCTCCGTAAATAATAGGCCCCCAATTGTTATCAATAGGAAACTTTTAAAATGATCTCTGTTCTTAATTTATTCTCATAAAACAGTGGAGTCTGAACTCTTCTGAAAGAGAGGAAAGGGAGGGTTGTGTGTGTTTTCTCTGGTATCTAATTCTTTTCCTTTATTTCATCTTTACATGGCAAGCACTAGAAATCTAGCCTGGTTCTCATGCCCTGAGGTCATACAGCTAAATGGCACTGGGAGCAGGCAGGTCTGTTTCATCACAAGTGACATAACCACATCCTCAAAGTCTGAAATTAGTGCAGCTGAAAATATGGTGAGAAATGAATCACATCCAGATGACATTTTGCAAGTCCTCCCCAATCTGGTGCAATCTTGTGGTTGTTTCCTTTCTGTTTCTTCTTGAGCATGCGACAGTTTATGAACTTGAATGGAATCTGCTAGCAATTCCTCAGACTAAGGATGTAGAACATAATTTCCATAGGGTGTGGAGATTTTCTGATTAAAGTTTTGCATCACTATGTCAATCTTTTCACTATTTTCTTGTTTCTACTCTCATATTACAATTAATCAGCCAGGGATTAAAATTTTGTATTCAATCCAACCCATATTCATAACTATTTTCCATGCCTTTTTTAAAGACACTGCTACTAAATGGTATTATGTTCTAAAGCATCTTAAAATAGCTTTCCTCTATTCAGACACATTCCCTCCCATACAGACACACAAATCACCTTTGATATATCTTTCTAATTGCAACACTCATTTTCGAACATTATACCATTTAGCAACAGCTGAAAGTGGTTCTGAAATGTTAAAACCCCAGGCACACTATGGTAACCCCTGACCACACAGACAATGTGACTTACACCATACCTACTTTGGCATTAATAGCTTAATTTTTTTTAACTGTTTGCGGAACAACAAAAGTAATGATTTATTTCACATTTCCCTCCAATGAGTGCCCATGAGCAAATGAGAGTTAAAATACTGCTTTATAAAAATATTTCCTCTCTTTATTAAATCAGATTGTAGTATTTCTATCTATAGTTTGAAACCTCTACATGGCTACAGGAACTGAAACTAAAGGCTTTTGCTCTCAGAACAAAATAAATACTTTGGTCCAATAATATTCTGAGGGTCTATAAATGTGTTTGTTAACTAATTGAGGCTTTTAGAAACTACCGTAGATCTGTCTGTTACTATATCACATAGTGTTATAATGATTCCTGGACAGTTATAATTATTTGTAATTATAATTATTATTAATAATGATATATAATATATATTATTACAGTAATAATTATAATCATCATTTTATAGCTGGAAGCATCAGTGGGTGCCCACAGAGTATGTGTTACTGTTTAAACCCCATGTGTGCAGCTGTGAGTAACTCACTGTTTATATTCCAGGGTACAGTCTCTTCCCTCATATGCTCATTTCTGCACTTGAACTCTTACAACTGAAAAAAAAGGTGACTTTTCTCTTTAATTCCTCAAATACTAGAATTTAGTAACTTTAAGGTAATAGCCCCAAAAGAAGGGGAAAAGGGAAAGGAAGGAGAGGGGAGGAGAGGAGAAGGGAGGGGTGGAGGGAGGATAATTGGTGGGACCACACCTACTGTGCATCTTACAAGGGTACATGTGAAATTTACTAAGTGTAGAATATAAATGTCTTAACACAATAACTAAGAAAATGCTATGAAGGCTATGTTACTTTGATGTCAGTCTGATGAAAATATTTCAAATTGTATATAAAACCAGCACATTGTACCCCATGATTGCATTAATGTATACAGCTATGATTTAATGCAAAAAAATGTAAATCTAGATAGATTCTCTTGTCTGAGAAGTTTACTATTCCGTGAATAGCAACATATCAGGTCTGCAGATAAAGACTTTGAGGCAAAATTTTGTAGTTATCGGATCAGTTTACAAGTAAATGCAGCACTTCAAAGAAAATGAGAATTTGAATTTCAATTACATGTGAAAGATAAAATTTTGATGGTATTAGAGCTTGTTCATTCTGAGTACATTTTTGCAGTTTTTTTTTTTTTTTTTTTTTTTTTAAGGCCACTACAAAAACAGTTTAGTTAGACTGCCTCTAGAGTTTGAGAGATAAAGTACTAAATTATCATTAGTAATAAAACATCAGTTATGTTTGTATCTAACATCAACGACTATTTTACTTAGTTCTACTTTATGTGTATTTTAATTCCAGGGACCAGAGTAGAAGTCACAGAATGTAGTGAACAGATTCACTACAATAATAGATCTAGCGTGGAGATACTATTTTTCCAGAAGTACAAGTTGAACTTTAAGATGCATATTTCTTTATATGTGATGTATTCCCTTACATGGTTTTATCTCAACATACTCTAAGGTAAAAGTATCAAAATGTGATTTAGATCACCATCCATTTGTGAACTGTTACAGGCCTTTTAGGAAACAAATGTAGAAATTAGGAGTGTTTCAGAAAACTTAGAGCAATTGGCATTGCTATGACATCCAAGTATATGATAAGCTGGTAACATTTTTAATTTTTTTACATTTAAGTTTTCTCATGATTTATTGTATTATATGACATTTTGCAAAACTATAATACAGTCTATGATGGATTGGATACTTAAGTTTTTTTCTCCGTATATAGCTGGAGAGGCATTATTTTAGCAGTTTCATGTATTTCTAATTACTGTGACTTGTCTATTTTTTTTTTATTGCACACTCTTTAAAGATCTCCAGAGTAACTTTATATACTGTGTAAGTACCATTGTGCAAGTGAAATTTTATATATAAGCAGAAAAAGAACAATGGGCTATTTTCTTACTTTGGAGGGTATTTAAAATTTGAAGGAACATGAACACCTTTTCTGTTCCTTTGAGAGAAAACTCACACGGTATTCCCAGGACGATTACACATTTGACCCTAGACACTAACTATTGACCAGATAGTTTTCTGTTCTGAACCACCTTTGGGACATGCATAGTACTTAATAAATAGTTAAAATGATACAACTCAAAATGTCTGATTTTTTTTAGAAAGCCAGCCACCCTTTTTAAAAATGAAAAGACTCCAGATAAAGTCCTTCCTTGTACCCAGGAAAAGCAAATTGTATAGATACATTATGGTGTTCCATGGAATAAGAGGCCCAGGGATGATTTTTCCAAGTAGAGACAAAACAACTGTGCCTCGTAGTTTTTTCAGTTATTCCAAGAAATGCACCTCATTAGTCCATCCAAATCAATTAGGATTAACTGCTACAGAGAAGAGCTTGATATTTTTCTCAGTTGGCTTTTAATAAACATTACATGTCTAGTATATCAGACACCAGGATATAAATTAGAGAAATGTATTAGATAATATTTTTTAGAACAATCATAAGTGTAAAATACACCTAACAAATTTAGAATTTTCCGATTCTTTTTTATTTTTAATTAAGTCTTTTGTACATAGATCATAGGTGGATTTTCTGATTCTTATGTTAGACTTTGGAATGGTCTCCAAAAGTTTGTCAAAAGAGTATTTGCATAGTTAGATCCTTATATTTTGATACAGGGCAGGTGCACTTGTTCCCAGTTCTCGAAATCCTCCACAAGGACCACCAGAGAGCCGAGTTCGATGCAAAAGCAAAAGAGCCATTTTATTGCAAGCTCGAGCTTGGACTCCTGGGGTCTCCGTTACAATGAATCCGAGCCAGGAGCCCTGCGCTCTGGAACAGGGGTATTTTTATAGGCTAACACAGCAAAGTAGGCATATACAAGTTAAACAAAGGGATTGCTTCTGGATTGGTTGCCACTGGTCCTGCCATATGGCCCATTCCAGGAGTCAGTTTCTGATTGGACGTCGATGACTCCATTTACAAAAACCAGCAATTCACGGTGACTCATCAGTTTTGAACAAAATGGCTGGAGGAAGCCAGAATGGCTGAACCCTTAAGATGGGATCAGTCTGGTTCTCTCATTCCCCCCCTCCACTTGTAAATTGAAGGGCCCAATCATGGGCCTTACCCCGGCACTTGGGTGTCCATCATTTCTTGTTCTGCTAAGGGTCGGTATTGGCCTTTAAGAACTAACAATTGTACAGCCCCTACACATTTTCTTACAAATGTAACAAGCCTGTTGATAACACAGTGGCCTATAGTTAAGAGTAACAATAATATTATTAGAGGTCTTGCCACTACTGATATTAGTGTTGTTAACCATGGGGACCAATTGAACAGGGACTCATACCAGCTCTGACCATTTTCTCTTTCTATTTTGCGTTGGCGCAGGCTTTCTCGAACAAGTGCCATAGATTCTTTCACAACTCCTGAAGGATCAGCATACAAACCCTCCCCTTAGGGCAGGGTTTCTATGCTGCCCATCTTGCTGGAGGAACAGTAAGTCCAGCCCCCTCCAGTTCTGTAAGACTACTTCAGAAAGGGAAGTCAAAGAGTCTTGGAGGAGACTACTAGATTTCTCTAATTGCTGAATATTTAGATCAATTGCATCCCGGAGGGCACCATAGTTCTTATTCTGGAGGACTAGGGCCGACATTCCAGTCCCAGCCCCTGCTTTCCCTAGCCCTAATAAAGTAGTAATAGTGAGAGTGGTGATTATCTCCTGTTTCCTGCGTGGGGCTGGGCTCAAAGTACCTGTATATTTCTGAAGTATTTAACTTTCTTTATGATAGATTATCCTTGGTATAAGCTGTACCAGGACACAATAATCATTATTCTGATCTAAAGTCCCTTTATGTATACAAGAAGCCAAACCTGTTGAACAAGCCCACCAGGTATTGCTCGGGGGTATCAGATACCCAGTTCCATCTCGTGGATTAGTAGCATTACATAGATGCTGGTGGGAAATAGGTACCTTCCCAGCATACAAGCCGTTTCCCACCACCGTCTGAACAGTAAGTCTAGGATGGTTTTGATGCCATTGACAGGCTGTGGCGTCTCCAGAAGTGTACCACCCTGGGATGGCAACAGCTTCATAATAAGGTTTTATACTGAGACAGAGCCAACAAGCTGGCCGGGTCAAGTTTAACACTTGATATGTACTAGTAAGCAGGTCCCATGTTGGGTCCAGGTATGCAAATTGACCCTTGTTTTTACTGGCATTGGATGGTGATTGGACCATCACAGGGGCACAAGTTATCAACCTGGAAAACACTTGAACATTTGCTGCGTAAGGGAGGATATTATTAGGCCCTACCCGGGAGGGTTTGTCAGGAACTAGTCTGTATTCTACTTTTATCTTAATAAACCCTCCCTTGTCATGTACACCACTGTTAAAGCTTGCCACTTGAATGTAGCTGTACAGATGGAGTCCCCAAATTTTCCCTACTTCCCAGGTGGTGTAACAATTCTTCCCAAGGCTAGTAAATTGGATGTGCACTGGGTCACATAGTCTTAATTCTCAGAGGAGCCCCGTATGAAGGCAGTTATCTCTGCCAGCCGCATCTGACCAAGGACCAGGACTCCTCTTCACTGTAATTAAGTCAGGGCTATTTGGTGGAGTCCACCAGATCTGACCTGTGTATACACAGCTCCAATGTTGACGGAAGAAATAGTTCTTTCCCCCACACTTATCTGTTTTGTGACCTGGGCACACATAATATAAGCTGTGTCAAGGGCTCCAGGTACTCTGCGTGAGCCCCACCACTTGGTCTAGATCTATATATAAATATGGGTGCCAAGTGTTCTTAGGATGGATACCCCATGTAGAATTTCACAGTATCCAGTCAGCAGTCTGAATAAAGGTGCCCCGGTACATCCCCGCACAGGTCCCCCATAGACATACCAGGTGACATTATACGACTGATGGGGATTAGGGTAAGGAAAGGCACTCAAAGGGGTACATACAATCAATATTATCAGTGAGTAGGTGGGGAGTGCTTTAGTTTGAGTTTCAAAGGATTGCCTTTGGCCTGTTGGATTTTCCATTGCAGAATGAAGTCTTCTTGGATGGTGAATGGGTCTGCAAGTTTTACCTGGGTGTGGTGTACCCAGGAGGCGATACCATCTACCTTGAGAGTGGTGGGTGTTGCCAGGATCATGACATATGGGCCCTTCCACTCATGTTCCAAAGTCTCTCAGTGATGCCTCTTTACATAGACCCAATCACCAGGCCAGAACTTGTGGGGCTCAGGTAAGGGACCAGCCTCGTAAGTAGCCCGCAGGTGGTGCCAACACTTTTTCTGTACCTGCTAGTAACACCAAAGGGAAAGGAGGAAATTCTCATCATCTGCCTCAGTTATTAAGTCTATACGAGTGTTAGGAATAATGGGGGGTGGTCTTCCATATAGTATCTCATAAGGAGTAAGCCCTAGCTTATAAGGAGAATTTGTCACCTGATATAAAGGAAGGGGAAGGAGAGCAACCCAGTCTCCGCCATACTCAAGAGTTAATTTGGTTAAGGTCTCTTTTAGAGTTCTATTCATCCTTACTACCTGTCCTGAGCTCTGGGGCCTGTAAGCACAATGTAATTTCCAAGTAGTTCCCAGAGCCATAGCCACCTCCTGCATTACCTGTGACAGGAAGTCAGGGCCATTGACTGAACCTAGTAGGGCTGGTAGTCCATACCTGGGGAAGATGTCTTCTAGTAGTTTCTTCACCATTTCCTGGGCGGTTTCGTGCTTCATTGGAAATGCCTCAGTCCACCCAGAAAAGGTATCAATGAAAACTAAAAGGTATTTATATCCATATTGATTGACCTGGTTTGACTTCTGTGAAGTCCACTCCCCAGTACGTACCGGGCTTGTCTCCTCACTCTCGGGTTCTGGGAGCAGCAGAACCCGCTCTGCTATTTGTGAGTTGGCAGGCCTTATAGGCCCTGATGATTTGGTATATCTTGGTGTCAAGGCGCTCTATTTTAATTTTTGCATGGCAGACTAAATCTTTTAACTTTCTGTTGCCCATATGGGTGGCCTGAAGCATGCATTGGAGAACTTCCACTCCTAACTGAGATGGGAGAATAGTCCTGCCATCCGCAGTGCGCCACCAGCCATTATATTCTTCTGGGCAATGGGCTTGGGGAATGGTGCGGAGCCAAGTCAGGTCCTCAGGGGAATATTTGGGTTTTTCAGGTAACACTGGTGCCCCTGGATCAGGCAAGTGGAGCATTAGCTCCAGGGCCATATTAAGAGCCTGTCTTTGGCTGCTTCATCAGGTCAGCGGTTCCCTCTGGCCACCGGGGAATTTCCTTTCTGGTGGCCAGGAGAGTGAATGATAGCTAGCTTTTTCGGCAACCAGATGGCTGTCAGGAGGTCCAGTATTTCTTGCTTATTCTTTACCATCTTACCCTCTGCTGTCAGTAATCCCCTCTCTCTGTATATGGCCCCATGAATATGGGCCATGGCAAATGCATAACAGCTGTCTGTATAGATGTTGACCTTCTTTCCTTCTCCCAGTACCAAGGCCTTAGTAAGGACTATAAGCTCTGTTTGTTTGGCAGAAGTTCTGCTCGAAAGGGGCTCAGCCCACAATGTTTCAGTCTCTGAGACCACCGCCACACCTGCATACCTGTGTACGAAGCTGCTTCCATCTGTGTACCAGGTTTCCTCAGTGTCTGGCAGTGGCTGATCGGTCAAATCTTGGCAGAGGCTATGGACTTGTACCAGTATATCTTGGCAGTGATGTAGTGGTACCTCTGCATTCTGGTTGAGAAGAAGGGTGGCAGGATTGAAAGCCGTACTGGGCAAGAATCAAATCCTCGGCGGATTCAGAAGAAGACCTTGGTAATGAGTCAGTCGTGCATTGCTCATCCACTGATCTGGGGTCTGCTTCAAAACTCCCTCATTGGTGTGTGGGGTTATTATTAACAGTTCCTGCCCTAAGGTGAGTTTATCAGCATCTTTCACTAAGAGGGCAGTAGCTGCTATGATTCATAGACAAGGGGGCCACCCCGAAGCAACTGAATCAAGTCTTTTGGACAAGTAAGCTACTGGGCGGGCCCAAGGTCCCAGAGTCTGAGTTAGTACCCCCTTTGCCACTCCTTTATGCTCATCCACATATAGATGAAAAGGTTTGGTGATATCAGGAAGACTTAGCACAGGAGAGGTTAGCAAGGCAGTCTTAAGGTTTTTGAATGCTGGATCTCTTTCCTCTGTCCATTGGAAGGACTGTCCTTCCTTAGTGGCCTTATAGAGGGGCTTAGCTATTTCTGCAAACCCTGGTACCCACAGTCTACAGAATCCATCTGTCCCCAGAAATTCCTGTACTTGCCTGGGAGTAGTGGGAACAGGAATTCCAAGCACAGTGCGTTTTCTGGCTTCACTTAGCCATCTCTGGCCATCTTTGAGCACATACTCTAAATAAGTCACATTTTGCTGACAAAGTTGGGCTTTCTTTGCTGATGCTCAGTATCCCATGTCTCCCAGGGTAGCAAGTAGATCTCGTGTCCCTTGCAGGCAATCATGCTCTGTGGCGGCTGCTATTAATCTGCTCCCAACTTAAGTTCCACTAAGACAGGAGGCCCATGAAGGGCCATTCCTATCCCTCCTGTCTCCACCCATGCCAACGGGTAAGAGTGGAGCCAATCACTCAGTTCAGCCGGGACTTTTTATGCGGTGTTTGGTGGAGTGCATATTCATCTTCTAACTGAACAGTCAGAACTTGTATTTGCTGCCTTTGCCTGTCTGTAACCTGGGGGCCATCCTGCTTGAAAGATACCTTGGCCCCAATTTTGGATAACAAGTCTCTTCCAAGTAAGGGGTATGGGCAGTCTGGAATAACCATAAATACATGGGATACCCGGCCCATGACCAGGTCTACAGTTCTTCGGGTAGTCCATGAATATTGCCTTATCCCAGTTGCCCCTTGGACCCAAGATTTTCTCATATCTAGTTTTCCTTGATCTCTTAAAAGCACTGAATGCTGGGCACTGGTGTCCACAAGGAAATCAACCAGTGCCCCCTCCACCTTGAGGGTTACCCTGGGTTCAGGGAGGGGTGGTGAACCCTGACCCCTCTAATCACTTAATTCCCCCATCTCTAAAATGCGGGCTTCTCCCCGGAGGACGGGCTTACCGGCTCTCCATTTAGGGCATTCTCTGGCCCAGTGTCCTATCTCCTTGCAGTAGGTGCACTGGTCTCTGTGTAAGCATCTGCATCCCCCCTCCCAGGGTTTCTCCTCACCTTCAATGGTTATCACTTCAATAGAGCCTGCCGATCTTTTGGTTCAGCAGCTGTGGCAGCCAGCAGAATTTTGGCCAAATCATGAGTTTGTTTTGCCCGAGTGCGAGTCTGTTTTTCCTCCAGTGTCTCTCTGTTATTATACACCTTCTCGGCCACTGCAAGCAAATCCTGTAAAATTTTCTCAGCCAACCTATCTACTTTCTGAAATTTCTTTTGTATACAGGAGCATATTGATTAACAAAAGCCATGATCACTGCAGCCTTGTTACTGTCTTCCTCAGGATTCATGGGAGTATAAGTACAGAATGCTTCCATGATCCTCTCTAAGAAGGCAGCAGGGAACTCATTCTTTTCCTGTTGCACCTTCCCTACCTTAGCCAAATTGGTCAGCTTATGGGAGACCCCTCATTAGAGTCTGGCGGTAGACTCGGAGACTCATCTGACCATCCCTGTATGAAAATCCCAATCGGGGCAGGTAAAGGAGAAAATAGCGTTAATCTCAGCAGGGTTAGTAGTCACAGCCCCATTTGTACCCATGACTGACTTCCGAGCCTCTGACAGAATCCTATCTCTCTCTTCCGTAGTGAAGAGCACCTGTAAAAGCTGCTGACAATCATCCCAGGTAGGCTGGTGAGTAAAAAGAACAGAATCTAACAGATTAACTGAGACACTAGGATTTTTCAGAGAATGTAGGGTTTTGCATTTTCCAGTTATAGAGATCACTTGTGGCAAAGGGCCAATAATAAAAGTCTTGCCCCCATGCTTACCTGGGGGGCTAGCAGCCCTCAGAGGAAGGATGATGGAGTCAGCATTCACCTCTTGCTGGGCCCGCTGCCTCGTGTACAGCAGACTCCCAGTGCTAGGCCTAGCTGCAATCTCGGCTTCAGCAGCCAGCTCCCCTGCTGCCGCCTCTCCAGGAAGTGGAGAGGCAACCTGTGGAGGGGCTTGAGGATGATAAGGAGGAGGACAAAAGAAATCCTGGTTTGTACTGTCCTGTAACACAGGGTAAAGCAGCGCGGAGGGTTTGGGTTTTGGTTTGGCGGGTTTCTCAGTGAGGGGTTTCTCACATATGGCAAGAACCACTGTGCTGTTGCAGTGTTTATCTGCTGGAGGCAAAAGAGTCTTTAGCCAAGGAGGGGGATCTTCCACCAGATCCATCAAGATGGTAACGTACGGAACCTAGTTGGTGTGACTGGTCCGTGAGCGGTAGACAATGTCCTTCACCTGGAAAATAATGGGAAGATGAAAGGTTCCCTCAGGAGGCCAGCCAACATTGAAGGTTGGCCACTCACTGCTGCAAAAAGTAATAAGTTTAGTTTTCTTCACCATGAGTCCTAGGTCCTGCGCCCTGGACTTGAAATCTGAGAAATGGTCAAGGAAAAGAGAAAGGGGGATTGTTTGAGTCTGTCCCATGTTACAGTCTAAGTCAGAGTTGCCCCGTCAAGGCCAGCCACAACCACACAAAGACACCGATGAAACACACGGCACACAAAAGGACAAACCAGACAGATGGTCTGTGGAAACAAAACCGAAAGAAATCTGATGGTCTCTGACCGAACTGCGGGAGCGACCCACGAAATTGCCCGGGCACCAAAACCACTTCTTCCACACCATGCCCTGGGTTTTCCACGTCCCAGTCTGGTGGGATTACCTCTACAACATACACTGAGTTTCACACTTCAGAAGAGGCCAGGACGTCTCCTCGGCTCTCCTGGCCAGCAGCCTGCAGAGCATCCACCTTGAATTACGCCAACCACACCATGCACAGACCTTCAATCCCAAAAATAAGCACAGTAGACAAGACAAACACCACCTATTGGCTCTTCCAGTTGGATGTCCTCAAAGGTCCTGGGGGACTTCCCGGCCAATGCACAAAAATGTTGTGGCCAGTTCTTGAAATCCCCCACAAGGACCACCAGGGAGCCGAGTCCGATGCAAAAGCAAAAGAGCCATTTCATTGCAAGCTCGAGCTTAGATTCCTGGGGTCTCCGTTACAACGGAGCCAGGAGCCCCAAGCTCTGGAACAGGGGTATTTTTATAGGCTAGCATAGCAAAGTAGGCATATACAAGTTAAACAAAGGGATTGCTTTTGGATTGGTTGCCACTGGTCCTGCCATATGGCCCATTCCAGGAGTCAGTTCCTAATTGGACGCTGATGACTCAAGGTACAAGAACCAGCAATTCACGGTGACTCATCAGTTTTCAATAACATGGCTGGTGGAAGCCTGAACTCTTAAGATGGCGTGGGTCTGGTTCTCTCACACTCAGCTTTGTCAGCGTTGGCCACCCTGGAGGAGCTGTCACACCCTCTACATCTCCAGCGGGGTTGGTGCAACTGATGAGGGGAGACAGAGCTGGAGAACTAAGTGCGGCAGAGAGGGCGAGCGGTGGAAACCCCCGGGTCCCTCGTTAGTTGAGCGAGACCCCAGGTACAGCCTGCACTGCTGTGACAACCCTAGAACCACCTTTGGACCTAGACAGCCCTCCTCTGGCTGCACTACTCCCCTGAGAGCATTTCATAGTCCCAAGGGTCAAACAGGGTTCCCCCATTCAGAGAGACCCCTAGTTTCCTAGGCCTGGACAATTTCATGAGCGGACTGTATCCATTCATTAACAGCACCCATTCTCCTTGCCCCTAGCAAAAGGGACTGTATCCATTCATTGACCGCCCTCATTCATCTTACCCCAGCAGAAGGGATTGTCTCCATTCATTTGTTAGCAAGTCCTTAACAGGTGTAACTACGGAAGATCCATATGACTGTAAATACCCTTAGACAAAGAACCCAGGCAAAGAGAGATTTTTTTCTGACTTGAGTTTTTCCCACTGGAAAAAGCTCTGATGCTTTCTTTGTATTCTTTTTTGTAAAATAAATCTTGTCTTACAACTGATCTGTGGTCCGTGGATTCATTCTTCAAATCCCCAAGACCAAGGACCTGCTGAAGAAGAAATTCTGGTATCATTTTCAGTGAAATAAAAGTTATTGGCAATGTCTGTTTCACAAGTTCAATTTTCTATACAGCTCTTTATTCATACGATCACGGGGTTCTCTAACTCGGCACACTCTCAGAAATGTTATTTGAGAATAACTTTCTACTAGTGTGAGGGACATTGTGTCTATTTTTTGGACAGTCATGATTTTTGATCCATGACTAATGATTTTGTGCTAGAATGCTGCCCCAGATTTACAGTATCTTTCCCATCCTCCTTTTAAGTTCTGGAGTTAGGTCACTTTTTTCAGCTCATGAGCTGTGGCTGGATGAAGGGAAGGGTTGCAAAAATCACAGGAAATAACAATTATTTGAACTATTGCATTAAATCCCTAAATTAACATAAACTGTTGAGTCCAAGCTTTTTGGTTTAGTTTTTTTTTTTTTAAACATTTCAGATGGACCTGCATAAGCGCTATGGACACACACAAATTGTGTTCTACTTAACTATAATAAAGATGTGAAAAAATTCAAAGTAGTTATTAATTGTAAGATAGTATTTGTATCTAAGCCTTAGTATCTGTAGAATATAATAATCATATTGATTTTTAAATACATATTTCCTACAGGTAGGTAATTTTTATTTTGCCATTTCCATGCTTCTCTGGGTAAATTGTTTTACAGTGAATGTAGTTATGAAATTTACATTGTCCTAAATTGTAAGGGCAAAGTAAAAAAGGCATTCTTTGCCACAATGTTTACACAATTCATTCATTCATATAATCACTCATTCAATAAGTATTTATTGAAAAATCTTTCAATTGCAAGGCAGTGTTGTAGGCAGAGAGGAAATAACAGGGACTAAATTGAATGAGGATGCAGACTTTTATGGAGTTCATTATTCAGTGATTTAAAAGACTAATTTTTTCACTGAGAGGTTTTTATAATTGACATGACCTATGTTTTAATACTGCCTGTCTTTTTTTCCTTTAGGTCTATTGTTAATTACTAAGCTACATCTTCTAAAGTAATTCAATCTATATGAATTTGAATCATTATTCTCTGCAATGTGTTGAAAGGCCTAACACAACAAACTCAGAATCTAAGGAGAAATAAAACATTTAACTTCCAATGTGTAGCAGGAGTTCAGTTATTGACTTATCTATATCTATTCAGTCTTTATTACCATTTAATATGCCTTATATTCAAAAATAAATGTTCAGGGCCAGGCATGGTGCCTCACGCCTGTAATCCTAACACCCTGGGAAGCTGAGGTGGATGGATTGCCTGAGACCACAGGTTCAAGACCAGTCTGAGCCAGAAAGAGACCTCATCTCTAAAAATAACTGGATGTTGTGGAAGGCACTTGTAGTCCGAGCTACTCATGAGGCTGAGGCAAGAGAATTGCTTGAGCCCAACAATTTGAGGTTGCTGTGAGCTATGACATCACAGTACTCTACCAAGGGTGACAAAGTGTGGCTCTGTCTAAATAAATAAATAAATAAATAAATAAATTCTCTCCAAACAAACAACCATAAATGTTTGAGAGGATAGAAAGGCTAATTACCCTGATCTGATTATGATACATTATGTGCATCAAAATGTTCTAGGTACCTATGAAAATGTACAATTATTATGTGTCTACTAAAAATTAAATTAAATTTAAAATAAAATTTCTTCTCATCAATGTGTGGAACACTTTTGAAGGCTGATCACATGTTAGACCACAAAATAATTATAAATACATTTTTCAAAATCAAAATCATATCAAGGATCTTCTTAGAACATAACTAGAAATTCATTTCAAAAAGAAATCTCAAAGCTATACAAATATGTAGAAATTAAACAATCTGCTCCTAAATTGTCTATGGGTTAATAAGGAAATCAAGTTAGAAATTTAAAGACTTTTTTAAATGAATGAAAATAGAGACACAACATACTAAAAGTTCTGGAAAACAGTTAAAGCAGCACTAAGAAGGAGGTTAATAGCATTAGATAAATGTCACACCTCAAAGAACTAGAAAACATCAATAAATAAATAAATGTCACACCTCAAAAACAAATCAAACCCCCAAGCTAACAGAAGAAAGGTAACAAAGATCAGAGAAGAAGTAACCAACAGTGAGACCAAAGAAAACAAAACAATGGATACACGAAAGAAAAGTTGGCTTTTTGAAAGATAAAATTTATAGACCACTAGCTAGATAAACCAAGAAGAGAAAAAAATTACAGAAATACAATTACAAATGAAAAGGAGATGTTATAACTGATATTAGAAAAATATGAAGTATCATCTGAGACTATTAAGAATATCTTGAATATCTCTATCTCCAGAAAATAGAAAAGTACATAAATTTCTGGAAAAATAGAAACTCTCAAGATTGAAACAGGAAGAATTAGACATACTGAACAGCCCAATAACAAGTATTGAGATTGAATTTGTTTCGATTGAAATCTCTTTTCCTCAAAGCAGTTGAGAACTGCATGGATACACAGCTGAATTCTACCAGGCGTAGGAGAATTGGTACTTACCCAATTGAAATTGTTCCAAAAAATCAAGAAGGAAGAAATCCTTCCTGACTTGTTCTATGAAGCCACTGTAACCCAGATACCAGAGCCAAATAAGGATTAAAAGGTAAATAAATACATAAAACACTACGGACAAGTATCCATGGTAAACATAGATGCAAAAATCCTCAATAAAATATTAACAAATTAACTCTAACAGCAGAAGAAAAGAAAATAAATAAATAAATTTATTTATTGCTATGATAAAATGGATTTTATTTCAGGGATACAAAGATACAGATCAATAAATGTGATTGATCAAAAATAGAAGTAAAAACCAAAACCATATGATCATCTTTGGTTATAGATGCAGTAAAAAATGAAAAATTCAGTGTCCTGTCATAATAAAAGCCCTCAAAAAATTAGAAATATGAGTTATATACCTGAAAATAATAAAAGCCTTAAATGACAAGCACAGCCAGCATCATACTGAATAGGGAGAAGTTGAATCCATTCCACTGAAGAACTGGAACAAGACAATGATGTCCGCTTTTAACATTCCTATTCAATATAGTAAGAGAAGTCTTAGCATAATCAGACAAGAGAATGAAATAAAGGGCAAGCAAATTGAAAAAGAGGAAGTCAAGCTATCATTCTTTGCCCAGGATATGATCTTATACCTAGAAAACCCTACAGGCTCTCCCAAAAGACTCCTAGATTTGATAAGTGAATTCAGTAAGTTTCAGAATACAAATTCACTACACAAAAATCAGTAGCATTTCTATGTACCAGGAATGACCAAGCTGAGAATCAAACCAAAAACTCAATTCCACTTAAAATAAATACAAAGTAAAATAAAGTTAGATACCGAGGAATATAGTTAACTAAGAAGGTGAATGTTCTCTAAAAAGAACACTACAAACACCAGTGAAATAAATCATAGGTAACACAAACAAATGGAAAAACATACCATTCTCTTGGATCAATATTGTTAAAATGACTATACCACCCAAAGCAATCTAAGATCCCACCAAAATACCAATGTCATTCATTCTTCACTGAAGTAGGGAAAACAATCCTCAATTTTATATAAAATCAAAAACCAATATTAATAGTCATATCAATCCTAAACAAAAAGAACAAAACTAGAGGCATTATGTTATTTGACTTCAGACTATACTACAAGTCTACACTAAAAACAATAGTATGTTTCTGGTATAAACATAGACAACGGATGAAATAGTATATAGAACCCAGAAATAAAACAATATAATAACAACCAACTGATCTTTAACAAAGTAAATAAAAATATGTAATGGAGAAAGAACACCCTATTCAATAAATCTTGCTGGGAAAAATTGATATGCAGAGAAATGAAACTGAATCCATATCCCTCACCATATACAAGAATGGACTCAAGATGGATTAATACTTAAGTGTAAAATCTGAAACCATATAAATCCTAAAAGAAAACTTAGAAAAAAAAATTCTTGAGTTTGGCCTAAGCAAATAATCTATTACTATGATCCCAAAAGTAAATGCAACCAAAGCAAAAGTAGACAAATGGAATCTAATTAAACTAAAGATCTTCTGCACAACAACGTAAATAATTAACAGAGTAAACATACAACACACAGAATGGGAAAAAAAAAAAACACTCACGAAATGTGCATCTACCAAAGAACTAATATCTAAAATTTATAAGAAACTAAAATAACTCAACAAGGAAAAGACAAATAATCATTAAAAAGTGGGCAAAAGATACCAACAGACATTTTTCAACAGAAGACATACAAATGGCCAAAAGAAATAAAAATATGTCAAATATCATTGACCATTAGAGGAATGCAAATTAAAACTACAAGATACTGTCTTCTGCTAGTCAGACTGGCTATTAATAAAATGTCAAAAAACTATAGATGTTACACACTGTTGGTGAGAATGTTAATTAATGCAAACGCTGTGGAGAACAGTGTGGAGATTTCTTAAAGAACTAAAAACAGAATTACCATTTGATACAGCAATAATCACACTACTAGATATCTATACCAAAGAAAAAAAATCATTCTATGAGAAAGATCTCTATATTCATATGTTTATCACATCTCTATTTACAATAGCAAAGACATGAAACGAATTTAAGTGTCCATCATTGATGAGTGGACAAGGAAAATGTAATGTTTTACACACACACACACACACACACACACACACACACACACAGAGAGCAGGGAATACACAGCAACATGGATGGAACTGGATGCCATTACCCTAACTGAAATAACTCTGAAACAGAAAGTCTAATACTCTATATTTAGTGGAATTTAAATAATAAGAATGCATGGGTCTACAGCAGTGTTTTTCAACCTTTTTTATCTCATCACACACTCAAACCTACACTTAAACTTCGGTAGCACACTTAAATTATGTTGATCAAAAAAAAAAAGAAAAACAGAAGTAAAAAGAAGAATATACTTTGAACTGCTTTGAACTTCTCTCAAAAATAATTTAATTAATGATCTTCAAAAATTTTCACGGCATACCTAAGATTCTCTCATTGCACACCATTGTGCCATGGTACACATGTTGAAAATCACTGATCTAGAGAGGAGAATAATAGACATTGGAGACTCAGAAGGGGACAAGAGTAAGAAGGTGTGAGGGATGAGAAAAGAAATTACCTAAGAACAACTACAGACAATAATAAAGAAAGGTTATGCAAAAACCCCAGACTTCCCCACTATGCAATGTACCATGTAACAAATCTTCACAGGTACCTCTCTAAATCTGGCTACATAAAAAAAAAAAATAAAAATAAAAGATAAATCTAATAAAAATAAAAATATTTTATAATCCTGACAAACTTTCAAATTTATTTCCAAGGATTGGCTGTTTTTTCTACATAATTTCAAAGATTTTAGTTTCTTTTTTGTGTTGCTGTTTTATGAAGTTAAGAAAGTTACGGATCTGTACATGGTGCTGCAAAGATCATCTATGTTATTAGTACTGATATTGCTTTTAACAAAAGTAAGACTAATATACGTGTACATCTATAAAATACAAACCATATACAGACTAAAGTAAAAAACAAATAGATCCCTATGCCATCACATAAATATTCAAGTATCTACCAATTCATTCTTTCTATTTATTTACACAAAGGCATCCTATTATCCTGATCATTCTGTGTTTTCCTTTGTGCAAAATTAATACTACATTTCATCTTTACATCATTATGTGGAACTACTTAATCTCTTATGTTTATTGTTTTCCATCATATGGATATGGTGTTGTTTACTTCTGCTATCGCTTATTGAGGACACCTGGATTGTTTTTGTTTGTAAATATTTCCTAATGAAGCAGAGAGCTCAGTAAACCATATGCAGGAGCGCAAAGTAAAATCTCCAACTTGTTTTTCATTAGGGTTCCCAGGGTTTGTCAGTATATGTTTACTGTTTCCTGCAAGACCCTTTAGAACATATCTGTCCAATTCGGGAAACTACCTTGACCTACCTGCACAGGAAAGCTGCATCTAAGGGCTGTAGGAGCTTCCGAACTACTGGTGATGGTTCAGATTGCCTTCACAGGGAAAATATACAAAACAAAACATATTAACCTGGTGGAACTAATCCTTCTTGGACCAGCAGTAATCCATAAAGAATCAAACCTCAGTTATCAGTGACAATAAATGATAACTATCTGTGGAGGCCAAAGATCTTGAAAGTATGTATATGTAAGTGTGTGTGTATGTGTATTTGAAGTGTATATATACATATATATATATATAAAATTAATTTCTAGTCATGTTCCTCATCCTTTTGTAATATTTGTCCCTCTAAGAGCTAACAGTGAAGTTAACAATAAAAACTGAAAGTTTAAAAAAATGCTAGAAAGAAAAGGCACTAAATGAATGATTTACTTTTATCAATGGAAGTAGATAGTCCTTTAAAGAAACCCCAGGGGCAAGGTTATTTCATTGTGATGTATCACCACTTATTACTCTTAAACATGAGCACTCACGATACAACATATAGGAAAGCAACAAGAATGAATTGAGAAGTGTAGCTTTTCTCTAAGGACATCTTGGCAGCTGCAGAGAACTTTTGGTTTCTAAGAAAAGCAATGGCATCCCATCAATATAAAGAACTGCCATGTCATAGTAAACTCTGAGATAGAATAGATCATGGCACTTAAAGGACATTTCTGATAAGGGATTTGGTTGGAAGGGATTACTTTTGGCTTCTCTGAGTTGATAACAGATGACAGATAACTTTTGAAAGCTGAGACCATTTTTCCTATCACGACTCAGTCACCACCACTGTTGAGCTGGCAGAAGTGGCGAGTCCCACTGGCAGGTCTCCTATCATCACTGGCTGCCAAAAATTGGTCTGTAAGTACCAGAAGTCCACTGTACAGAGTTAAGGATGAAACACTTGCATTTTGCTGCTCATTTCCAAAAACTAAAGTACCTTCTCTCCCTCTGAAGACCATATATAAATGCAGAGGTCTGCAAGGACAACTGTGAAACTCTGTTTCAATAATATCATAGCAATAATTATCTCATCTAGCTTTTGAGGATTTTTTTTTTTACTTATTTTTTAAAATTGTCCTCCATCTCATTCCAACTACATGGAAAGCCTGTTAGTCCACACCCTCTACTTTTTAATGCAGAAAGACAAGAAGTTCAAATGTAAAAGTTTTATTAAAGAAAATAAAGTGATGAAACATTCAGCTGTCCTGATGCTATTTTATGTGACTATTATCTACTGTTAATTGAATCTCTGTATATATAGCGATAATAAAATACAGGAAGGGCAAATAACCTCGCAAGGCTACTCTTAAAAGAATCATTATTAGTGTCACAAAATCAAAAGTGGGAAAAGAACAGTAGCCTATTATGCTACTAGAAGGCTCTATCTGAGTTAACTTAGGAAGAGAAGTAATTATAATAACTTCCACGAGAAAATAAGCCAATTTTTACCTGGGAGATAGATTTATAACAGACTGTTTTTGCTCTGTGAGTGACTTGCTTTTTGATTTTTTTTTTTTTTCAGAATGAAAGATAGGTTTCAATTTTCTGATAATAATGTAACTCAATAAGCGTACATGTGCATGCATATTTATTTGGAAACTCAGACATTCTATGAATGATGTCTCTTCAGGAGAATTTCTGAAGGGGACTCTATCAAGTTTCTTTCAAATGCTTTTATTTTCTTGTCATTTAACTAGTGGAATAATAATTACTCTCAGGTATAGAATTTTCACCTTGTTGGTGGAGACAAGTTTTCAGCCCATTGATAATTACACTAAAAAATACATATTATGCTGTATCCTCGTGGTTTTCTGTGTTCACTCATTTAGTGTTTGTGTGCACACTTGTGTGTGTGTGGTGGACTGGAAAATTGGAAGACACATTTTAATCTTCTCTGGACGATAATACAAAATCATGAAAGATACTTCTTCATATCAGCAAAAAAGATCAAGGAGAAATAAAACAAACTTGATTCTTTTTCTCACAGAATAGATAGTAGAGCAGAGATGATCAGAAAATATATTAGTTAGCTAATAACAATACATGCTCATATATGCTACAATAGGAATTTTGTAATATGTCAGCAGAGTATTTAATATATTCCTGGGCGGCGCCTGTAGCTCAATGGGTAGGGCACCGGCCCCATATACCAAGGGTGGTGGGTTCAAACTGGGCTGAACTGAAACAAAAAAATAGCTGGGTGTTGTGGCAGGTGCCTGTAATCCCAGCTACTTGGGAGGCTGAGGCAAGAGAATCACCTAAGCCCAGGAGTTGGAGGTTGCTGTGAGCTGTGTGATACCACAGCACTCTACTGAGGGCAATAAAGTGAGACTCTGTCTCTACAAAAACAAAACAAAACAAAACAAAAAACACTATATATGTATATATACAGTTATTATGATCTGTAGTTAAGATCAGTCCTCAAGCTGTTGCTTTCTCCTTTGAGTCCAACATCATCTTATATTCTTTCTCCTTGTACCCAAACATAACTAGCAAGTTAATTTGCTGGGGCTGCCATAAGGAAGGAACACAAACTGAGTGGCTTAAGACAACAGAAACTAATTCTCTCACAGTTCTGGAAATAGAATTCTGAAGCCAAGGTGCTGGCTCTGTGTCTTCACCTAGAGCTCTGTCTGTGTGTCAATTTCTAAGTCTCAATTTTCCTACCCTTATGCCTCTTTATAAGGATACCAACCACAGTGGATTAAGACAGATAATGATCTCATCTTAATGTCTGTAAACCTCCAAAGACCCAATTTCTGAACAAGTTTAAAAACACAAGTACTAGAAGTTATGGTTTCAAAATATCTTTATTGAAGGTGGAGAGAGAATATTTATTATGATCTCTTTACCTCAATGCACAAGACTAACATTACATTGTTCTTTGATTCATGTACAGTATGTTACAATTTATTGTGCAGAAGTGACAACATACACATGTCTTCCTGTAGTGATTTTTCTCATGTATTTCACTTTTTACCTTAGCACAATGCTTATGTGTTAAATATCAAACATATGGAGTAATAAGGAAGTAAAAAAAAAAAATCATATTCTGAAGTATTTTCTTTCGATTTCAAACTTACTACAAAAATGGAAACAGAAAAATATCCTGTAGTTTATGCACTGTTTCATATTAACTGCTAATTTGTCAGAAAAAATACCAAAAGAATAGCAAAACTCCCAAGGTGATAATATGAAATAGCCTAATATATTATCCTGACAACATCCCTACTGGCTGCCAAGGAATATGAAATTCAACAAGGAGGGATGTTTTGCTGCAAAAACTTTCCTGTAAGAGCAAGAATGATCCCTTGCAGAAACTATGCTCAAGACCATTTTGAGCGCGGAGGAGTTGCATGCAGAAAGCCAGTGTATCTCAGACTCAAAGCAGAATCCTGAACAAAGCAAATTATATTCCAATGGATGTATTAGAGCACTTTTCAAGAACATGCTTAGGCTTCTGTAGTCTCCATTCAACGAGAAAGAAGAGAAATTATAAAGCTTGGTCTTGGAGAAAAAAATCTAATCTTTAGACTTTACATTTTCTATATGTCACTTACAGAATGAAATACATTTCATATTGTCTTCAAATTGAACTTTTCTTTCATTCCTGTGATGTAATTAATATTAACCTAAGAAAACAGGTGAATACATGTAATGCAGTAAATAACCATAATGTGATCAAATCACTGCAAATCAGAATCTTGTCTTAATTATACAGGAACCAAACCCCCATTTTAGAAATTCAGATTTCATCAGCATCTCAATGACCAATTTATGCCAATCAGATTGTTACTGAGAGGTCAGTACTTGTCCCCAGGGCCACATCAATAAGAATGAAGAATGAAGACAAGTAGTTTGAGAAAAAAGGAACAAGAAATGTATTGACTTGCCAGCAAATGAGGAAGGCAGCAGGCTAGCATCTCAAAGACCACCATCCTGCGTTCAGGAGTAAAACAGATTTTTGAAGGGAGGTTTTCACTAGTCAGGCTTTGGTGTGGTTGACCAGTGTCACATTTTGTGGCTTTAGGGTATTGTTGCTTAGCCATATATCAGTGGTTTCAGTCTTGAGTTATCTCTGCCTTATCTCTGGTGACAACAATTTGGTGACCTTTGTCACAAGAGTCAGGACAATTCTGTTAAGCCATCTCCTGTGGTTTATGATAATAAAAAACAAACAGCAAAGAATATGTGTTTGGCCCTTTGATTACTGGCCTTGGGAATGAATGCAAATTTTAATTGCATTTAATTGCATTTAAGACATTGATGCTTTTAGACTTTTACCTCTGTTACATATTCCCCACTGTCAATTATATCCTTTCATAACTAAGGGAAAAGGGCTAATGTAGTTGTCAGTCTACTTTCCACTGAATCAGGGTGATGTTTTAGACGGAAGATGTATTAGTAAAATTACATTCAGGAATAACTATGGGATCAGAATGGTTTGCCTTGAATGAGATTTAGGATGACAAACCCAGCAGGCAGACAGATGAGCAAAAGAGGAGACAGTTTGAAAAATCTTCACTAAGAGGTTGTTTTCTCTATTCTATAGATTGAACAAAAAAACAAAGAAACGTTAGCAAAAGTATTAATGCCTTCACTTTTCCTTTTTCTTAAACAGGAAATTTAGATCACCTAAAAGCTGGACTGTCCATGGGAGGCAGTGTCCTCTTCTTCAACAGGACACCTTTTTACTATGGTAGGATGGACTCAAGATTTTACTCCTGGTAATTGTACATGTAGGATCTCATCCAATTTACCTGACTTTTGACAAATAATAATTTTAGATTTTTATTCAATGGTCACTTCTCCTCATACCTCCAGCGCATGCATTGGCCATGCAATATTACAATAAAACGCTATTCTGTCTCTCTCCCTTTTTTTTGACAATCTCACTTTGTTATCGTTGGTAGAGTCCTGTGGTGTCATAGCTCACAGCAACCTCAAACTCCTGAGCTGAGACACCTCAGTTTTTCTATTTTTAGTAGAGAAAGGGTCTCCCTCTTGCTCAGGCTGGTCTCAAACTCCTGACCTCCAGCAACCACCCACCTCGGCCTTCCAGAGTGCTAGGATTACAGACATGAACACCCTTCTCTTTTTAAACACAGACTTACAGCTATAAGTTAGCTATTCAGACAAGATGGAACTTTCAAATAGGTGGACTAGATATAGAGCCTCCAATACTGAAACAAAACCCACAAACAACACCAAAAATTATAAGCTGACAAGTAGGTGGTACCAGGAATTCCCAGTGTATACAATCTTAATACCAAGGCTTACCAAATGGGAATGAGTTCACCTAACACAAGTTAGGTGAACTTACAGGTTCCTTAGTCTTGCTCACTGGTGACACCCACAGGAACAGCACCATGAATTTCCTGATAAAGGGCTGAAAGATTCACAACCTTCCCCAAATGGGTAGAAGCAGGGACCTCAGCGAGCACGCTGGGGGACTCACCTGAAACACTAAGGCACTGAGAATCTTTCCAAATCCATTTCCTTCTCCTCACTGAGGTTCAAACTGCAAAGAGCTCTGTTCAATTCTGGGAGGACGAGATGAGAGTTCCCTGGAGCTAAACAGGTCAGCAGCTGCTGGGGCACTCTTTCACTGTCCCTCTGAAAAGATGATGTTTCTATTGCTGAAGCAATAGACCTAGGGCTGTTCCCCACTTCCTTCAGCCAGAGCAGTGATTGGTTGCCGGGTGTTTTCCATGGGAAAATCATCAGGTCCACCCTGGGAAACCAGATTTTGCAATGCAAAGCTTAGGACTTGACCCCCAGACCAAATAAACGTGAATGAAGAATTAGGACAAATGGTTTGTGGGAAAAAAAAGAGAAAGTTATTAATTGGCCAGCAAATAAGGAGGGCAACACCTAGGCAGCCTCACAGCATTGTTCCTGTTTGCCTGCAGCATCTCAAAGATCACCATCTTGCCTTTAAGAACAGAAACAGAGATTTTTAAGGATTGGTTTTGGTCATTGAGCTTGGGTCTGAGACCAGTCCCACACTTCAGGGCTTAAGGCTGTTGTTGCTTAACAATGATCAGTGGTTTTGGTCTTGAGTTATTGTGACTTTATCTCCGATATCCCTTGCCACAAGAGTCCACACTATTCTGTTGTTTAAGAGAAAGAAAAAAAAAAAAAAAAAAAAAAGAACAAAAGATTTTTTTCTGCCCCTTTGATTACTGGCCTCGGGAAGGAAGGCAAGTTACAATTTCTAAAAGCAGGAGGTAATATGCTCCTTTTCCAAATCTTTACCTCTCTTACAATCCAAGAGGAGGAAGATCTGGGAATTAGAATGCCAGTCAATTCCATTTTGTGTCATATTATAATTGCAATGAATGTTAC
Organism: Loris lydekkerianus; assembly: GCA_963574355.1. Taxonomy (NCBI): domain Eukaryota; kingdom Metazoa; phylum Chordata; class Mammalia; order Primates; family Lorisidae; genus Loris; species Loris lydekkerianus. The sequence goes on along the minus strand of CAUYPK010035071.1, from coordinate 13,675 downwards.
TGAAACTCACTAGTAACAAAAGTACAACTTAATGAAAGAAGAAAATAATCTATCCATCAGAAAATACTTTCAAAATCCATGACAAGATTTTTCTAAATAACATAAGAAGACCTTTAAATACATTGTGAAGGAAAAACAAAATTCATCATACCCAAAAGGGGAACCGATTGTAAGAACTGTGTCACACAAGCTATGTCATCCTCTCCCCAGTGAGATTCCAGGGTCCTCTTTTAATAAATGAAGACCTTTAAAAGCAACTAAACAGGTTTTTGTTTTTTTTTTTTTGGGGGGGGGAGGGATGGACAGGTTATACAAGGGAGAAAAGACGCCTGCCTTGCAAGGTGGTTCAGTTATGCAGCTAAGACTCAGCATAACAGCCCTCAAGGGAATGGTTTTATTCAGACCTTTAAAATTGTCACACTCTTACCAAACCTGTCCCTAATCAAGTAATTATGACCAGGCTACATTTAACAGAGATTCCCTATGGATATAAATTTCTCACTCAGACTCCTCATCTAGACAGCCTTTCTGGATTATTCCTTTTTGCCCAGACCCATTTCAAAGTATGTCAAAGAAATACATGTTGGGTTAAAACACATTAGAACCTCTGCAAGCTCACCATACAAGGGACTATAATAAATTGGTCAACAGATGGATGTGGTCAACAGAAAAAACTGATATGTACAAGTGATGCACATCCCGTCTATGAAAATTAGCTCCACTTGAGCAGGTGGTCAATGTAGTGAAGAGGCCAATTATGGTAGTATTATTGTCTTTCTTATTTCCTTTAGCCCTAAAAGACCTCTTTAATATATACAGTCCCTATAAAATGAGTACATGTTAATTATGTATCCTAAATATATTCTTAACTGTTGATTATAAGTGTATCTTCACAGATGCAAACCAAGAGAGAGATGAATCAATCTGCTGTTCACCCTGAGAAGATCACAACATTCAATATTTCCTCTATCCCTTGTTTGGAAAGTTCCTATTATGTTACATAGATTTACTGAGCACCAAACAGAACTTCACAGACATACTATCCATTGCCTCACTGCTCACCTCCTTCACTCCTCTTTTCCCCATGCACCCTTTTTTTCATTTAGAATGCAAAGTTCTCAACCTTTCCTACTGAAAGCTCAGGCCACAAAAGGTACTTCGTGGGCTGTGTTTTTCTCAGGCACATCCTTAAAATCCAGGCTTAATCCACCTTAATTGACTGTGACTCTTACTTTCAGCCACTTGCTATTTAAGTTAACAATGTCAAGTGAAATTCAAAGTAAGATCAGTTTTTGAAGGCCAATTTGACAAGATGTATCAACAAACTTTTAAAAGCATATTCCTTTTAGCTCTGCAATAAAATTATATTAAATATGTAATCAGACAAATGTGCAGAGATAAATGCATCAGGAATTTCTTTTTGATATTACTTATAATAAAAGAAAACTATGAAGTATTAAAATATCCATCAATGCAAATGTGGGTCAAAATTTCAGACAATAAAACACTATGCAACTGAATCTGAACCTGATTGATTCACTAAATCAAATTCTAACTTATAGGTAATGCAAAGCAAGAAGAACATAGTGAATGATATCAAAGAAATGTAATCAGCAAATGCCAATCATTTGTAACTCTACAGACCAAAAGATTCCACTGTTACTTAAAACAAATTGCAAGGAAAGAAAAAAAGGAATAAGGAAATAGGAAAGAGCTGATCAAACAGAACTTGAGATATATTATCCAATGTGAAATTTATTTAATATATTATTGGATAATATATTATTATCCAATGTCAAATTTATATATGAAGCATATATAAAAAAACAATTTTAGGCTCGGTGCCTGTTGCTCAGTGGTTAGGGTGCCGGCCACATACACCAGGGCTGGCAGGTTGAACCTGGCCTGGGCCTGCTAAACAACAATGGCAACAAAAAAAAAAAATAGCTGGGCATTGTGGCAGGAGCCTGTAGTCCCAGTTACTTGGGAGGCTGAGGCAAGAAAATTGCTTAAGCCCAAGAGTTTGAGATTGCTGTGAGCCGTGATGCTACAGCACTCTACCAAGAGTGAGACTCTGACTCCAAAAAAAAAAAAAAAAAATTAAAAACACTGATGACAAGCATAAAGATATAACCATTCAATGATATTTTATCAGATTAAGGAATTATAAGTAACTTTACTTGTTAGATGAGATGTTGGCATTCTTTTGTTTTTAAAAAGTAATTCTTATTTTTTAAGCAGCTTCATTGTGTATTGGTCACCAACTTGTCTGAATCCCATGAGATAGAACACACTTACATGTAACAAGTTACATCAACGAGATTTTTGTATATATATATTTTAACTTACAGATAGGCAGTAAGAGACAACAGAAGCCTAGGATTCCTTGTGAGCAGTTACCTTCAAGGCTCAGGAAACCTGCCAGTGTGGATGGAAATTCATCTGCATATGCTCACTGGCGGGTGAGGGACCCTAGAGATGAGCTCACCCTAGGCCTGGTGTTCCATACCCACATGGCGCACTGGATCAAAGAATGGAAGGGCGTCCTATTTCTGAGGGAGACTGGAACAGAGCCTGGACTGTTCTGGCCAGTTTCTCCCTATCAAAAGATGTTGCATTCCCAGCACAGCCTGCAATTATTCTTGAGCACTCACTACAAGCATAAAAAGGATGAGAATTGGGTTGGTCCAAAGCCACCTGAGTTCTACTTTGCAATATGTCTTAGGCATATTTGCAGATGAATTGGTATAATACCTAGAATTTCTTTACCATGATTCAGGACTAGGGGGTAGAGATAAGTTGGTCAGATCTGGATCCAATATGATTGGGTTGATATTTGTTGAAACTTTTTGATCAGAACGTGGGAAGTCATTACATTTTCTTTGTTTTTATAACATTTTAGAAAAAGCATTAAAAATTTAAAAAGTATTTAGAGCTTAATAAAAAAGCATGACGTGGAACTTCATGTAACATTGCTTTTTGTGTGTAAAATATATGATAGTGAAAGAGCTCCAGGAAATTTCATCCCAAAATATGATTCCTTGGTATAAAGAGTATTTTGACTTAAAGGCCCTTAGAAACCAACAGGCATCATCGGAAGGGACTTTCCCTCTATCTGCATAAAAAACAGACACATCAAAAAGAACAATTGTCTTTCCTTCCAATCCTGTTATCTCAATATATTGCAGAAGAACAAGAATGCAACCAAAACTGGCCCAAACCATTTGGAAGATATTTTCCAAAGAGAAACATTTAAAAGTCAATCTGTTTCCCCTGATTCATTCACTGTCTCAAGTGACAATTTATTGTCCTTAAACAGAATCACATATGTCCCTCATTCCTCATCTCCTCCTCCTCTCTAAAACAAAAGTGTATAAACTTCTGGATCCTCACGGAGATACTGGTTAATCACTCTGTGATGCACCCATTGTACATGGTAAATACATTTTTAATCTCTTTCTCTTATTAATCTGTCTCACTATGAGTTGATGTTTCAGAAAAATTTCTGGGGTGGAGGTGCAGTTTTCCTCCCCCCACAATCGTAAACAAACATATGCTATAAAAAAAAAAAAAAGTTGTAAAGATAAACCAAATGTTATGGTAATTATCTCTGAATGGTGGCATACATAGATAAGCATGAATTTTAGTACACTTTGCAGTAATCTGTGACTTATTTTGCAATCCCGAGCTTTCAGAAAATGGAATTATCTTCACTTTAAGTATTTCTTTTTATTAACTATATCTTTCTTATAACTATATCTTTCTTATGAGCTGAATATTTATATCTATATCCAAAACACTGTAGTACTTGTATCAAAACATACACACACACATACACATTAAAGAGGCTTAAGGAATAGTTCCCATAATCTCCAGACTAGCAAGTGTTTCTAGAGGATGGAATTCTCTCTCTTGGAAAGTGTTGATAAAAGCTGTAAAATTCTCCTTCTAACGTTCAGTGTTTTCAAAACTATGCACAGACCACCCCCCTTGTTGACACAGTCTCTTAAGAAACGTTAGCCACTTAATTTGGCTAGAGTTGATTTTCCTCTTCAGTTCATAGCTTTGGTTTGGGAAATATCCAGCCCCCTAAGGATTTGAACATGTATTTTAGAGAAGCCAATTTACACTGATTTTACAAGTTATGAGTTACTTTGGGAGTGATTATGCTTTGATATTGGGTGATCCTATTCCACAGATCCCTAATTTTGCTGTTTTTCTGGGTTACTAAGAACGCAAAGTTGAAGCTTTGTTCTCTTTGACATTTTCAAGTTTAACCAGTGAGTTACATTACTCGTCATATTTCTTGTGTTGACCTACAGATGCATTTCCTACATAAAAGTTTATTTTCTTCTATTCATTGTCAGTTTGAAATTAATATTGTTTATCGAACACATCTTTCTTCCACTTAAATCCTAAAGTCTATTTCTTTCCTTCCTTATTCCCTTCCTTCCCTTGTTTTTTCCTCAGCCCCGTTCTCTCTCTTTGCTGGTTCTGATCAGGATGTGTCTATCTGAAATTTCAATTAATTCAAATTGTTTAAAAAGACAACACAAATGTTTTATACTCATAGAAAAATGTTGATTGGGAGTTTTGGGCTTACTTGTGGGCTCCTTGATAACACTACTCAAAACGATGTGCACACGGAGCAATCTTCACAATTTCACATATGAATAATAAATGAATCACACAAGTTTAAATACGTTTCCCCAATGACAGAGTTGCTTTTAATTAGTATATTTCTGTCATTTCAGTGACCTATTACCCATGATCCTTCACAAAATTTATTTGAGTCAAACTAATTTGTATAGCATGAAATCATAAATTTTGACCCCAAACACACCATCTTTTGTGGACATATATGGGTTTACTTAAAGGAAACTATGACGAGCCGGTGGGTGAACTTCATGACACTAAGTCCAGTAGCTTAGACTTTGGTGGAAGTCCATACATATAAGGAGTAAAACATTCTCTTGTATGGCTATGATTAAAAAGAAAAATTTCCTAAGTATGATGTCTTCACAATATCTGCAGCCTTTCTTGCTTCCTATTAGACCAAAACACCTGAAATAATATTTCTTTTGCCAGACTTTAGAGTTTCTCTCTGAATAAGACAGGATGAGCAGCTGAATTTCAACTTACATTTGTCACCTTCAGAGTACAAAAGTTATGTCCAACAAGAACCAATTACATTCTCTTGAGAGAATTTCACTGTTTCATGGGTCTTACAAACAATTTTACCAGTACCTACATGGTATTTCAGCGGATGAGAGTTTTCTCATTTGCCCCCAGTTTTAATAATTATAAATGTTGAATTCATGGTACCTTTGAGGTAGGTCCTATTGTCATCTCTATTTTACACATTAGACTCAGGGAGGTTAGGCAACCAGCTGGAAATCACACAGCTGCTAAGAGTTCAAGATGACATTGAGCACCAGAAGCTTCCTCTTCAGAGCCCATTACGTCAAATTGCTCTTTGCAAACAAAATAGAAAATTAACTACTTTTTTTTTTTCACTTTTGTTTTTAATTGACACATATTGATAGGGCAGAGTTTGACGTTTTCATACCTGTAAACATAGTGTAATTGTTAGTTCAGGATGATTATTATATCCATCTCCTAATACTTCTTTGTGATGGGAATTTTCAAAATCTTCTTTTCTAGCTATTTGATAACATATAATACAATACTGTTAATCATGTTTGCCCTATCATTCAATAGGATATCAGAACTTATCCCTCCTTTCTATCTCCCCCTCTCTCTTACCCTCACCAGCCTCTATTGATCATTATTCTACTATCTATTTCATTGGAATCCACTTGTTGAGATCCCATAGATAAGTAAAATCATGTATTATTTGTCTTCTTCACCTGGCTTTTTTCGTTTAACAATGTCCTGCAGCTTCATCTATAGTGTAGCAAATGACAGCATTTTATGCTTTGTTATAGTTGTATAGTATTCCATTGTGTATACATACCACATTTTCTTTATCCATTCATCTGTTGATGGACACTTGGGTTAATTTTATATCTTGGCTACTGGGAATAGAGCCACATTAATCATGGGTGTGCTGATATATATTTGACAAACTAAATATATATATATATATATATATATTCCCCCCTGTGGATATATATCCAACACTGGGATTAATGAATTGTATGGCAATTCTATTTTTAATTTTTTAAGAAACTCCTGTGCTGCTTTCCATAATGGCTGTACTAATTGATTTTCCTATCATCAGCGTATTAGAGTTCCCCTTTTACTTTCTACTTCCATGATAGCATCTTTTTTAAAATTAATGGTCACTAAATTAGGGATATCTAATAGCTTTAATTTGCATTTCCTGATGATTAGTGATATTGAGCATTTTTGCATATACCTCTTGGCTATTTGTGTATTTTCTTTTGAGAAATGTCCACTTAGGTCCTCTGCTCATGTTTTAATCAGATTATGTTTGGTTTTGTATTGAGTTGCTTGAGTTTTTTATATATTCTAGATATACTCCTTGTCAGATGTGTACTTTGCAAGTCCTTTCACCCATTCTGTAGGTTGTTTCTTAACCTATTAATTGTTTTCTTTTCTGCATAGAAAAATTTTAATTTGATGTAATCCCATTTGTCTGTTTTTTTTTTTTTTTTTTTTTTTTTTCCTTTTGTTGCCTTTGCTTTTGGGGTCTTATTCAAAAAATCCTCACCCAGACCAATGCACTGAAGCTCTTCTGTAGTTTCTTCTAGTAGTTTCATCATTATATGTCTTATATTTAAGTTTCAAATTCATATTAAATTGATTTTTGCACCTAGTGAGAGATAGGAGTCTAGCTTCATTCATATGTGAGTATCCATTTTCTCTAACACAATTTATTAAAAAGACTGTCGTTCCTTCATTGTGTGTTCTTGGTGACTTAATAGAAAGTAATTTGATTGTAAGTGTATGGATTTATTTCAATATTCTGTATTCTGTTTCATTTTTCCATGTGTCTATTTTTATGCAGAGATTATGCTTTTTTTGTTACAATAGCTTTATAGTACATTTAGTCAGAAAACATATCTCCAGCTTTGTTCTTCTTGCTTAAGATTGCTTTAGCTGGGCTGGGCATGATGGCTCACACCCATAATCATAGCACTCTGGGAGGGCAAGGAAGGTAAGATTGCTGGAGCTCAAGAGTTCGAAACTATCTTGAAAACAAGCAAGACCCTATTTCTACAAGAAATAAAAAACTAGTCTATAGTCAGCTACTCAGAAGGCTGAGGCTAGAGAATTGCTTAAACCCAGAAGTTTGAGGTTGCTGTGAGCTCTGATGTCAGGGGACTCTACCCAGGGCAACAGAGTGAGACTCTATCTCACAACACACACAAAAAAGATTACTTTAGTTGCCTAGGGTCTTTTAGTGGTTTCATACAAATTTTAGGATTGTGCTTTTCTTTCAGTGAAGAATGCAACTGATATTTTAATGGGGATTGCATTAAATATGTAGATTTGTTTAGGTAGTTTGGCTATTACAGCAATATTAATTCTTCTAATCCATGAGCAGGAGTATTGTCCCATCTACTTGTGTCTTGTTCACTGTCTTTCAATTTTTATAATTTTCACTATAGAGATCTTACACCTCCTTGGTTAAATTAATTCCTCAATATTGTAGCTATTGTAAATGGGATTACTTTCTGATTTTTTTCCCAAAAATTCTTTTAGTGTATAGACATGCTAGTGATATTTTAGGTTAATTTTTATCCTTCAACTTTACCAAATATACTTATTAGCTCTTACAGGTACTCAGCAGACTTTTCAGGACTTCAGGATTTTCTTTTCTTTTCTTTTTTTCTCTTTTTTCTTTTTTAAGACAGAATCTCACTCATCGTGCCTGAGTGTTGTGATGTCATAGTTCACAGAAACCTCAAATTCCTGGGCTCAGGCAGTCAGTCCTCTTGCCTCAGCCATACAAGTAGCTTGGGCTACAGGCACCCACTACCACACACCACTAGTTTTTCTATTTTCAGTAGAGATAGGGTCTTACTCTTGCTCAGGCTGGGTCTGTAACTTGTGAACCCAAGCAATCCACTTGCCTTGGCCTCCCATGGATCCACCTATAGTCTTCCCAAAGTGCTAGGATTACAGGTGTGAGCCAGCATACCCATTGAGTCTTCAGAATATTCCATGTAAAACTTTGGTTTGTCTGCAGAGATGATTAAACTTCTTTCTTTCTGATTTGGATGCTTTTTATTTCCTTCTTTTGCCTGATTGCTCTAAATTGGACTTTTAGTCCTATGTGGAAAAGAAGTGGCAAAAGTGAGCTTCCCTGTCTTGTTCCAGATCTTTGAGAAAAAGATATTAACTTTTTTCCATTCATGTTTAGCTATGAGTTTATTATATATGACCATATTGTGTTCAAGTATATTCTTTGTATACCTAATTACTTGGGAGTTTTTATCACGAAGGTCTGTCACATTTTGTCAAATGTTTTTCCTACATGTATTGAAAAGATCACATGGATTTTGTTTTTCATTCCATTAGTGTGATATAACAGGCTAATTGATTTATGCCCATTGAACCATCTTTTCATCATTAGGATGGATTCCACTTGATCGTGATGAATGATCTTTTTAATGTGCTGTTGAATTTAGTTTGCTGGTATTTTGTTGAGAATTTTGCATTTATGTTCTTTAGAGGGGATAGTGGCCTGAAGTTACTTTGTTGTAGTGTCCTTGAGAATGAAGTACTCTTAACATTTAGGTTTTATTAGTTCAACAGTGTTGCTTATGCTGTTGTTTTAAGAAATTAAATATTAATTTCATGCCTATAATTCTAACATTCTTGGAAGCTGAGGAGGATAGATTGCTTGAGGTCAGGAGGTGGAGAACAGGTGGAGACAGGAGGTAGAGCTTGAGCAAGAGCAAAATCCCATCTCTACTAAAATTAGAAAACTTAGGAGGGCATTATGTTGGCTGCCTATCATCCCAGGTACTTGGGAGACTGAAGCAGGAGGATCACTTGAGCCCAGGAGTTTGAGGTTGCTGTGAGTTAGCCTGAGGACCAGCAATCTAGCCTGGGCAACAGTGTGAGACTCTATCTAAATTGTCTAAATAAACAAATAAAACTTTAACAATAAAGTAAGTGTACTCTTTGCTCATCTCAGACTCTTTTTCCTTCACTACTCCTTAGGGTACCTGATCCCATAGGTTTGGCATGTTTATTTTCAGTATACTTTACGCTGTTTATCTAGTTAAAATACTGTACATTTGCATAACAATATATAGCCTTCTTTTGAGTGGTTTTATGGTAAAATTAACATACCTTTACATTACACTTATGTTGAAAGAATTTTTTATTTGCTATCTTATCTTAGGAGTTGGAAGTCAGCATTCTTACAAACATTTAAGAGAGATTTTGAAAAACTTCGTGTGTTTTTATAGGAAGAGAAGGTAGCCCTCCTTTAATTCACAGGTTATAAAATTTTGCAGAGTTGGGGATTAGGCTGTTTTCTCTAGCTCTTCAGGAAACCAAAAATCTTCTCTAGGTTTATGATAGAGTTCATAGACATTTTTGAACAGATAGTAGATTTAGTAGACAGGAAATGAAAAAGAATAAACTAGGTTCCAAGGTTGGGTTTCCCGTTGATGAACTTCTTTGTGAGAGCTAGTGAGGAACACTCTAAAAAATAATTGTAAACGTACTTAAAAACAAAACAAAACAAAAAAAAAACTAATTTCTAGCAATTCCAAGTGCAGCCACAAAGACAAAATGAGGTTACTCAGAAAACAGAGGTATTATTTCGTAACCACTGATTAGTGAAGCTGTACTTTATATGGATTGCTTAGTATTCACTTTTTTGGTTCTTGAAGGAATTTTCACAGACACCAAGAGTAAAATTATTGGCCAGGTACAGTGGCTCAGGCCTGTAATCCTAGCACTGGAAGGCTGAGGTAGGAGGATCCCTTGAGCTCAGGAGTTCAAGAGCACCCTGAGCAGGAGAAAAACTGGCTCTACCAAAACCAGAAAAATTAGCTAGGCATTGTGGCAGGCACCTGCAGCCCCAGCTACTCTAGCGGCTGAGGCTAGAGAACCATTTGAACCTAGGAATTTGAGGTTGCTGATGCCATGGCACTCTCTCCTGGGCAACAGAGTGACTCTGTCTCAAAAAATAAAAGAAAAGAGTAAATTGTTATCATGCACACATTCCTTGAGGATCAGCAGGCATGTTAAGGAAGACTGATTTATATCTCACCTAGAATTCAAAGCTATGTGAGAACAGGGACACTTCTGTAGCACTCAAGGGTCAGATGGCTTATATTGCATGCTCTAAGAAGAAAAATTTTGTACTTTGCAAGATTAATACTAAGAAATTGGGCATTAATACTAAAGTTCCCATTTCATAATTTTGCTTACAGCCATCTCTGATGATATTTTACATCAACAGAGGAAATAAATTACTTTTATATATCACATATTTCACTATATTTTCTGAAAGAAAAAAATACTGATAATTTTATAGAGGTTTTGAGTTAAGGAAGTCAATTCTTCTAACTTTCAGACCAGCCCTACATTGTTATATTTCTGGCATCTCTTCACCCACCTGTGCAATTTTCTAAATTTTCATTTCACAACACCTAGGCAGACTTTTTATATGCTTAATAAAGCCAGACAAGGTGAACTTTAAGCTTTAAGGGTAGAAGAATAGGGGAAAATTAGAGAGAAAAATGCATATGGAAAAAATAACACAGGGCTGTTATTCTAGCAAATGGTCACATTTGTTTTCAATATGGTTTTGAACTTGATGTGCAAGATTGAAATTTAACTTCTCTTCTAAATCAGTTTTGACCCCAAAAGAATGGAAGAAGTTATTGAAGGATGCAAAGACTATAAAGAACAAAGCGATACTCAGATATAAGTAATTTCCAAGACACTACTTAGGTTAATTTGGTTACATTTTTCTCAAGGGTAAAATAAACATAGTAATAATTGCCAATGACTGGCATAGACTATTTTCATAGATTTTTTTTTTTTCTTTTTTAACTTCTAGCATTACAGGTAATGTCACTTATTTTATTCAAAGTCTGGCTTTCATTTAAGCTGGTGGTTATGTGATCGGTAATGCCAAAAATGAAGAGAAAAGTGCAATATCTTTGACTTAAGAGATACAGTAATTCTATGATAAGAGGCTACAGATAAATTTCTCCCTACTGATATTTGCCACTTTCTACTCTCTTCTGTGCATTATTTTTAGTCATGACAGAATAATAGTCAGCAATACATTATTAAAATGTCCCTGGGCATAGGGAATTCCAAAGGAAAAATCACTTTTGGTTTTTATTTTATCACTTTAGAAACTATTTTATGAATGTATTTCACTAGTGAACTAGCCTAGCCCATAAATACTTTGGGTGCATTTCATGATCCCTTCCCTAGACCAGGACACAAAGCCAAGTTTAGCTTGGGATTGGCTAAATGCCTTGGCATAAGAGCCTTGGCATTTGGCAGTTGAATTCTGAGACCTTTAACTAACTGGCATTTTCCTCTGCAGTTTACCATGGTACTTTCAGAAAAGTGTATGTCAAGAAATAAACTGCCGACTTGAGTGTGCTTAATTGTGCAATTAGGTGAACTATTGCAAACGTTATAGCTTTACTGGATGATAACAATTGCTTTCTGTCACGCAAGTGCTGTGAGGTAGAAGCAAAAACAACAATAAGCATTCTCACAGACCATTTTACAGTTTTAGGTGTGTAGAATGGATCACCTTTAGAAGACTCTGTATGCCAAGAAAGAAATCTGAAATCTGATGGAAGGAAAGATGTTTTTGAGTGTGATTTCAAAATGAAGGTCAAAACTCTTTAGCCTAGGACAATTGGGTAACCATTATACATTAAACAGTTTTACATATATATGTATATATATATATATATATATATATATATATTTTTTTTTTTTTTTTTTTTTTTTTTTTTTTTTTTTGAGATAGAATCTCTGTTGCCCATGGTAGAGTGCTGTAGCATCATTGCTCACAGCAACCTCAAACTCTTGGACTCAAGTGATCCTCTTGCCTCAGCCTCCCCAGTAGGTGGGACTGCAGGTACCCACCACAAAGCCCGGCTATTTTTAGAGACAAAGTCTCATTCTTGCTCAGGCTGGTCTCCAACTCATGAACTCAGGCAATCCACCCATCTCAGCCTGTCAAGTGTTAGGATTACAGCCACGAGCCACCGCACCTGGCCTTAAATATTAATTATAGCCTTTGACGAACACCTCGAGGATGCTTGGTGATGGTGACTAACATTTACCTGGTAAAGATTATTTATGAGGATAAACATATAGTGGAGCCCAAGTTTCTAAATGTTATCCTATGTATTAAATACTAGCAAAATAAAAAGAAAGTTTGAAGTCATTCTTAAATTTTGAAACTATTAATCCTGCCAGTTTTTAGCTCTTCTATGGAAACATGTACCTCTTTGCCGTACAGATGTCACCTCAAACACACACATACACCTGCTAAATTGAACATGGTTATATAGACACAAATTTCACCATGAATACTTGTCGAAGTAGGAAAACTAATAATATAAATCTTGATGCCTTTCTTTACCGGCTAGATAGATGCATACACACACAGTTTGTGTATCTATGATTCCCTCATAGAGTATCAGGAGCTAGATTTTCCTTACGAATTCTCAATAGATATCTGCCTTTCTTCCCCACCTAGTCAGACTATCAAAAGGGTCATGCTGATTTTTTACTCCTGTGGCTAGTCATGCTGTATTTTATGTACTTATATAAACTATATGCAGATAAGAAAATGTTTTATAGAAGTTATATAATTTATATATCATTGCTATATATTATGTTTATTTGTTTATAATTATGTACATCTCTATACTTAATCCTATCCACCCATTTGTTTGCTGTGCAAAGGAGCTTCACATAGATGGACGATGGCACTTAGGCCACTCTGCTCTTAGTGCTCCTTATTTCTCAATATTTCTTACTATTTCTCTTGCCTTGGCTAATGCATTGCTTTACTACCATGACGAGCTCAAAGTGTGGTCTTGAAAGCAAAGTTAGAAACAGATATCACTTAGGGATACTGGTACAACATTCTATGGAAAATACTGGGAAATTCAGAAGTAGGAGTTTATTAAATAATTCACTGTACTAAAATAAAAAAGGTTAAGATTGAAAAGATATTTCAGTATTTGAAAATCTCAGTACAAATTATTAGTTTTATAAGTTTAAAAAGAGAAAAACTAAATTGTCATCATATTAGCCACAAAAAACTTTGTTAAATTTATTTCTATAATAATATAGATGTTAATATGCATATGTATATATCCATATTTTAAAAGCTTTTAGATAAATGCACCATACAATATATAATAATGTTTTTTGGCTACATTGAAGAATTCCATGTAAGTTCTAACATGATAAATATAATATACTGTATATACTCGAGTATAAGCCAAGTTTTTGTGCCAAAAATTTGTGCCAAAAAACCCGAACTTGGTTTATACTTGGGTCATACAGGTTATTTGATTCGGTGCACGCGCACCTAATCAAATGCACATAGTCTCCAGTCGTCTTCTGCCATCTGCTTGAGGGGGCGGTGCTTCAGCTCAGTCCACAAGTCGCAGCTGAGCTGAAGAGGTAGGCGGCTGAACTGAACTGTATTCCACTGAACTATTTAACC
>CAUYPK010035070.1:0-43247 GCA_963574355.1 Loris lydekkerianus | reverse complement strand
GCTTGAAAAGCTACAAATAGCTCAAAAGACAGAAAATGGTTTTCTTGACTTCCGGAAAACAGAACACAGAGTCTCACTTTATGGCTTTTAGTAGACTGCTGTGGGATCACAGCTCATAGCAACCTCCAACTCCTGGGCTTAAGCTATTCTCTTGCCTCAGCCTCCCAAGTAGCTGGGACTACAGGCGCCTACCACAATGCCTGGCTATTTTTTTGTTGTAGTTTGGCCAGGGTCAGGTTTGAACCTGACACCTTCGGTATATGGGGCCGGCACCCTACCCATTGAGCCACAGGCACCGCCCTATTTTTAATTTCTGACAGTACAGTTATTTGCATAAGTTTAATACAAATCTATTTAGTTCTACAGAACATGATGAAGGCACTGGTTATTTTACCAAGGCTTTGGCTGGACTAGCATTTCCAGAGGTGTCCAGACTACATTAAGGAATTAAGATTGACTTTATAAGTACAATTTAAAAAGCCCTTTGGAAAAACTGGCTAGATACCCAACAATAATGTTTCCTTATCTTGTGGTAAGCAATGAAGGTCACTTTCTGACATGTCCGGGAATCAAAATGTGCTTGGGGACCTCAAGAGAAGAGGAATTCACCCAATGCATACACGTATCTAACGGCACAGAAGAAACCCGGACTCATGGAAGGCTTTCAAGTCTAACCTGAGATTCCTTATAAAAGTTCCAACAAAGCCAATTTTAAAGGAAAGAGCCTAGACAGCTAATAATTATTCTTGCTGCACTTTATGCAAATAATCAGACCCAGTATACTGAAGGTACAGTTTATTATGGCAACTAAGTTAGTTCTGCTATAATTTGTCTTTAGTAAAGAGAAATTGGAGAAAAATGGTTCAAGAAAAGAGGCTGTGGTCCACCTGTATTAAATCCCAGCCTTATCTATAATGTCACTTCCTAAAATGAGACATAACTGTTTTACTAAACTCATCTGTTAAATGGGGTTAAGAGACTGACCAAAGAGTATAGAATTATATACAGTAGTCATATTTGCTCTGAAACTTTGAAGCTCAACAAGGGTTGCCTATTGGCCATACTAGAACATTTGTACAGTATTAAATGTTATCTGCTGTGTCTATGTAGATACCTCAGAAAAAAATTGAAACCTGAATGAGAATTTCCCAGTAAATGGTGTGAGTGTAACACCACCTCATAAGGGGCCCCACACCCAACTGATGTTCAGGAATATTCACTTAAATTGTCTATAACTTTGGATCAGTTCTATAGGGACTCTTAAAACTATGTATTATCTTAACTGTGCTAAGTCTGTAAGTAGGAATACTAATGTTCTCATTGTGTAACTTCGAAACCCAGAACTTGTAAATGTTTGTAGGTAACTGCTAAATAGTTTCATTCTCTTACGCTGAACCCAACCTTGACTTCGTCCCTGTCAGTGTAAGGAAGACAGAAAGCCACAAACGTATGCAAGGTGACTGGGGTCATGCAGAAGCCAGATGAAAGCCCTGAGAATTTCTGTGAAAGACTGTGAAAGATACAGACTGCTAAACCATTGTATGAAGGGGAGAGAGACTGAATTTAACAGAAGCCCTAGGAAGAGTAACAAGAAAGATCTCCACTTGGGTAATTAACCATGTTCTGTCTAGTTTTTTGTGTCTATACATCCTTTCTCTCTGAAGGATCAAGGAAAGGAAGTGTAGGTCAAGGATCAGAACCCAGTCCCCCTCAAACCAAGGTAGGAAGGATTTTACACCATCATCCTGACCACACGCACAGCAGCAAAGGTGGAAGGAATCCTCACCTGGATTCATCACAGCTGGTTGAATAGAGATTCACTGCCCCGTGGGAAACAAAGGTAACTTTTAAGATGGTCAACATTCCCTGCTCCAGCCACATACTTACTGGGAGCTGGCTGGTCAACGCATGGCTGAAGCCTGAGGAAACTCAACAGACTTGTCTTAATCTGGACTTTCGGAAAAGGGGAGGAGGGATGTGACACAGGGAAAAGTGAAAACTCGTAAGTATATTAGCCCACCACCGCAGTACAATTAAGACCTGAGTAGAGAACCCGAGAGGAGTCACAGCCCGCAAAATCTAAGTGCTGATACAGATCAGGGGAATAAAAAAGCCCAGCTAGGTAACTCTGAAGTTTACTGCCTATAGCACCATGCAATGGTGCTGCAGCAGAAGGAAGTGGGAAAAAAACTATAGACCAGATCTTCTGTGCCTTAGATTGTAAAGAAGTGATATAAACTTTATTTTTCATGAGTTTTGTTGTTGTTGCTGTTGTCATTGTTCTAGCTGGCCCAGTCTAGGTTCGAACTGCCAGCCTCAGTGTACGTGGTCTGTGCCCTACCCAACGAGCTGCCCAAAAGTGATATAAAGTTGAATGTGAAAAATAATTAATACCAAATCTTGCAGAAGAAAACTGGTATTGAGACCCCAAATGAAAATATATATGAAGTTTCAAAACAGGGGAATGAGAGAGGATACCCAGGAAGGGTGAGGTCTAGGAGAACAGGTCTTCTCAAGGAGACACCAAGGATACACCTGCAGGGGTCCTCTCCATGGTGACTCAGGTCTTGGGAAATCATAGACTTAACTTCTTGGAACTTAGAAATTTCCACTTCTGTGAAATCCTGTAGTTCTGTGGGGGCTGGAATAGCATCTGCCACTTGATTCAAACTGGCCAATAAAAAAAGTAGCTATGGGTTAGAACTTTTGGACTAGAGATCAAAAGGGAAAGACCAAGCCAGTTGGGGAGCATGGCCATTTGGAATTCTTCTATGCTGTAAGCTCCCAGCCAGTGACTAAAGCCCGTCCTCTTATTAACATGGTGCTTGGGTGCTCTTTCTTCCTGTTGGGCCTCATCTTCCTGCAACAAAGTCACTATATGGTTTTGAAGCTTTTCCCTAAATTTAGATATTTTCATCTGCAACAATGGTTCACCAAGGCACTGAATGAAGTGAATGTGAATGTGGAGAAAATTAATCGGGGAATGGGAGTTTGAAGTCTCTCAGGGAATGGGTGCACTCACTCACACCTGTAATCCTAGCACTTTGGGAGGCTGAGGCAGGTTATTGCTTGAGCTAAGGAGTTTGAGACCAGCCTGAGCAAGAGTGAAACCCCCCCCTTCCGCTGCCCCCCAGTTATCTAGTTAAGGTTTCATATGATTGTGAGGATGTTTATCTTAGGAAACTCTGAGGAAGTAGTCACACATAGACAATAGGTATTGTAATATTGCTAGAGGTTTTTTGTTTGTTTGTTTTTTTCAAACAGGGTAGTGTTTATTACGATGAGGAGGCCTGTATCATCTCCAGGCACCAGAGAGTTTTGACACAAATGACTTGAAGGCACTGATTTCCATTCAGCCTCAACCCATGCCCTGCAGGGCCCAGGGGCACAGACCCCAAGACCCCAGCCCACCCCCACCTCCACAGCTGCAGTGGTGGCTGAAGGCCCAAAATGTCCTGTGATATGGAGGTTCGTGGGTAGGCATGCAGTGTTTTTTTTTTGTTTGTTTGTTTGTTTTTGAGACAGAGTCTCACTTTGTTGCCCTCAGTAGAGTGCCGTAGTGTCACAGCTCACAGCAACCTCCAACTCCTGGGCTCAAGTGATTCTCTTGCCTCAGCCTCCCGAGTAGCTGGGACTACAGGCACCTGCCACAATGCCCAGCTATTTTTAGAAATGAGGTCTTGCTCTAGCTCAGGCTGGTCTCAAACATGTGAGCTCAGGCAATCCACCCTCCTCAGCCTCCCAGAGTGCTAGGATTACAGGCATGAGCCATGCACCAGTTTGATGTTTTCTCTAATGATTTTCTTACGTATTTTATTAAAGTGAAAATTATGGCATTGCCCATAGTTCAGTGGGTAGGGCGCCGGCCACATACACCAAGGCTGCAGGCTGGCGGGTTCAAACCTGGCCCGGGTCAGCTAAAAAACAATGATAATTGCAACAGAAAAATAGCTGGTGAGGGCGACATAGTGAGACTCTGTCTCAAAAAAAACAAAGGAAAAAGAAAATTACCTTTCTGCTGTTTAACCATTTTGCATTGTTAGAATGGAGATTCCTTTGATGTCACTTCCTATCATATAAAGTTAAAATATTCTAGGATTGTTTTCTTGTATTTCATTATAAAAATAATTAGAATTATAACTGAGGTAGAACAGAATTGAAAGAATACTCTCACTGTTCTCCAGAATTGCTGGCCTTCTGAAAATAAAGCTTGCTTTGACTTAAAACCCTGTTTCTACATATTGGCTGGACAGTGTGATAAATGGCCGGACCCTCTTCATCCAGTAACAACAGAGTGACAAACACAGAACATGAGCGCACATTTTTATTTTATTGTAAATCAGGACGGACATTTACACAGGTTGAAAAGCTGTAATATGGAGTTGACGGAAATCACTGGATTTCAAGTCCCCAAAATGTGGAAATCCAAACCTAATAGTCAAAATTTAAAATAAATGATTTTCAAAATCTTATATCCATTTAAACCAACCTGCAGAATTTATGTTTATAATTTTTATGTATTTATAATCATCACAGTCTGTGCATAAAATAGATTAAATACAAAATATTGAGAGCAATTTATTTAAAGAAAACTTAACTTTTCTTTGAGACAAGAGTCGTCTCACTTTGTCATCCTTGGTAGAGTGCGATGACATCATAGCTCACAGCAATCTCAAACTCTTGGGCTTAAGCGAACCTCTTGCCTCAGTTTTTATTTTTAGTAGAGATGGGGTCTCATTCTTGCTCAGGCTGGTCTCAAATTCATGAGCTCAAGCTATCCACCCATCTCGGCTTCCCAGAGTGCTAGGATTACAGGCATGAGCCACTGTACCTGGCTAGAAACTTTGATTATGAACCAAAAAGTAAAGGATAAATTTACAATATAATATACTTGATAATTAAAAAATTATATGACTAGGCCAGGCTCGATGGCTCATGCCTATAATCTCAGCACTTGGGAGGCCGAGGCAGGTGGATTGCCTGAGCTCACAGGTTCAAGACCAGCCTGAACCAGAGCAAGACCTAGTCTCTAAAAGTAACCGGGTATTGTGGCAGGCGCCTGTAGTCCTAACTACTTGGGAGGCTGAGGCAAGAGAATCACCTAAGCCCAGGAGTCTAAGGTTGCTGTGACCTATGATGCCACAGCACTCCACCAAGGGTGACAAGGTAAGACTCTGTCTCAAAAAAAAAAAAAAAAAAATGACTATACAGTATTTCTTCTAATGTACTCATGTTACCAAAGGACTATTAATAACATTACCTTTATTATTATGACTATCTGCATCAGAATTATAGGTATGCACATTGTAAATGCACACTCCTAGCCCTGGAATTGAAATTTACAATAAACAATCCTCGCCCCATTTTTTTTCTTTTGAGACAGAGTCTCACTCTGCTCTGGGTAAAGTGCCACGGCATCCTAGCTCACAGCAACCTTAAACTCCTGGGCTCAGGTAATCCCCTTGCCTTAGCCTCCCCAGTAGCTGGGACTATAGGTGTCTACCACAATGCCCAGCTAGTCTTTCCACTTTTAGTAGAGATGGGGGTCTCGTTCTTGCTCAGGCTGGTGTTGAATTCCTGAGCTCAAGCAGTCCACCTGCTTTGGCTTCCCAGAGTGCTAGGATTACAGGTGTGAGCCACCATGCCTGGCCACCTTTTCAAAAATTTTCTTTTCTTTTTTTTGAGACAGTCTTACTATGTCATCCTCAGTAGTGCTGTGGTGTCATAGCTCACAGCAACCTCAAACTCCTGGGCTCAAATGATTCTCTTGTCTCAGCTTCCCAAGTATCTGGGACTAAGGGCCCCCACCACAACGCCTGGCTATTTTTAGAGATGGGGGTCTTGCTCTTGCTCAGGGTGGTCTGGAACTCCTGAGCTCAAGCAATCCACCCATCTCAGCCTCCACCTTTTCCAATTTTAAAAATAGTTTCAGCTTTACTTAAGTAACACATGCATGCTTATATGGCAATGACAGCTACTCAGCAAGTTCTTCCCTGACCATTAAATTAGTATACTCAGCCATGCATGGTGCCTCATGCCTGTAATCCCAGCACTTTGGGTGGCTGAGGCAGGAGGATTATTTGAGGGCAGAATTTTGAGACCAGCCTGGGCAACATAGCAAGACCTTGTCTCTACAACAACAACAACAAAAAAAAAAAAAAAAAAAAAAAAGAAAAGAAAAGAAAAGAAAGAAAGAAAAGGAAAAAAATTAAAAACTAGCTGAGGATGTGGGTGCAAGCCTGAAATCCTAGCTACTCAGGAGGCTGAGGCAGGAGGATCACCTGGACCAGGCATCCTCAAACTTTTTAAAC
Organism: Loris lydekkerianus; assembly: GCA_963574355.1. Taxonomy (NCBI): domain Eukaryota; kingdom Metazoa; phylum Chordata; class Mammalia; order Primates; family Lorisidae; genus Loris; species Loris lydekkerianus. The sequence continues at coordinate 36,936 of CAUYPK010035070.1, read as the reverse complement.
AGGGGGCCAATTCACTGTCCCTCAGACTGTTAGAGGGACAGTGTTTCTTTATAGTTTAAAAGAAAAAACTATGAACAAATTCCTATGCACACTGCACATATCTTATTTTGAAGTAAAAAAACAAAACGAGAACAAATACAATCACACAATTTTTTTCCTATGTTGCTCATGTGGCCCATGGGCTGCAATTTGAGGACCCCTGACCTGGACCCAGGCACTTGAAGTCCCAGTGAGCTATGATCATGCCACTGCATTCAGCTTGGGCAACAGACTTCTCTCTTAATAAAAGAAAAAAAAAGAACTAGTACTCTAATGCCATACCCTCTCACATCACTTTTATTCATAAGTACTTCTTTTTTTTGTTGTTTTGAGACAGAGTCTCACTATGTCCTCCTCAGTAGACTGCCATGGCGTCGCAGCCCACAGCAACCTCAAACTCTTGGGCTTAAGTGATTCTCTTGCCTCAGCCTCCCAAGTTGCTGGGACTACAGTTGCCCGCTACAACGCCTGGTTGGTTTTTTTTTTTTTTTTTTTTTTGGTTGCAGTTGTTATTGTTTTAGCTGGCCCGGGCCAGGCCCATACCCACCAGCTTCAATGTATGCAGCTGACGCCCTACTCACTGAGCTATGGGCACCGAGCCATTCGTAAGTACTTCTTACTTTTTTAATTGTCTACCTGCCCTACCGAATTCTAGGCTTTTTGAGGCAACAGACTATGTTTTATTCATTGCTGTTTTCAGATCATCTAGAATAATGCCTTGAACCCATTAAACTTAATGTATATTTACTGCTTGACCAAAATACTCACATGTCATCCGTCACCATGTCCTAAAGATTCTACCCTCTAATTTCTCTCTAATCTCTGTCCATTGTTCTTGTCTTGCAACTTGCCTAAATGATCACCATACCCATCTCCAATCATGTTCTCTTACCATCCACATTCTGAATTGCTGCTTAAGTGATCCAAGTCCTTCAATAGATCCCTATTGCCTTTAAGATAAAATCCAAATTCTTCAGCAGAGAAGAGAGCTCTCTAGAATTTGGACCCTCTGCTAATTCTACAATTTCAGTTCTTACCAGCCCCTTCCATTTGCACCATGCAATAACCATCCCTAACTACAGAGGCACCAAATGAATGCATACATTTTAAGGGAGGAAAAAACCGTATTACATTTGTAATACTTGGCTTGGTGCCTATAGCTCAGTGCCTAGGGTGCCAGTCACATACACAAACCCAGCCCAGGCCTGCTGAACGACAACTGTAACAAAAAAATATAGCCAGGTGTTGTGGCAGGCACCTATAGTCCCAGCTACTTGAGAGGCTGAGGCAAGAGAATCACTTAAGCCAAGGAGTTTGAGGTTGCTGTGACGCCATGGCACTCTACCAAGGGCAACATAGTGAGACTGTCTCAAAAAACAAATTTATAATACTCAAATCATGTTTGACTTTTGCTATTCCAAGAGGTGCACAACATGACTTGTATTTATCTTTTGTTATTGGCTTATTATTATTACAGCTTTAATACAGTTTTTTCCTTCCTTAAAATGTGTATATATTTTTTGTCACCCTTTGTGTTTGTAGTTGCATACGTTTTGTACATGCTATTTTTCTCTGCCTGGAATGATTGATATCTAATTCCTTGCCCCCAATGTTTTCTTTGCCTGGCTAACTCATACTAGATATCTCTGGGAAGGTTTCCTTTAACTCCAGAGTTGGGGTTACATGTCCTTCTCTGTATACCTTATTTTATCATTTCAATTATTATATGCTTGTATGGATTTGTCCAACATTACACTGATTCATATTCACATCATCCAGCATAGTGGTTGGTACAGAATCATAAACCAAGAGTTACTGGCTGGGTACGGAGCTCATGCCTCTAATCCTAGAACTCTGGGAGGCCAAGGCAGGTGGATTGCCTGAGCTCACAGGTTCGAGACCAGCCTGAGCAAGTGTAAGACCCTGTCTCTAAAAAAACAGCTGGGTGATGTGGCGGGTGCTGTACTTCCAACTATTCAGGAGGCTGAGGCAAGAGAATTCCTTGAGCCCAAGAGTTGGAAGTTTCTGTGGGCTATAATGCCACAACACCCTACCAAGGGTGACAAAGTGAGGCTCTGCCTAAAAAAAAAAGAGTGAAACTCCACTTCTCTAAAAAGTAGAAAAATTAGCTGGCTATAGTGGCACATGCCTATAGTCTAAGCTACTGCAGAGACTCACTTGAGCCCAGGAATTAGAGGTTGCAGTGAGTTATGATGACACCACTGCACTCTAGCCTGTGAGACAGAGCAAGATCCTCTCGTCTTCCTACTCCCCCCAAAAAAGGGTTATTGAAATGAAATGAATCCCTACTGGTCTATGTCTTGTAACTAGGTCTTCACCCCAAATTTAACTTTTCTGCTTTTACACTCTGATAGCTGTGTTGCTAAGTACCTCTGGAGAAAAACCACACAATAAACTCGTACCATTTTAATTAACAGTCTTTGATCTCACTAGGCATGGTGGCTCATACCTGTAATCCCAGCACTCTGGGAGGCCAAGGAGGATGGATTGCTTGAGCTCATGAGTTCGAACCAGCCTGAGCTAGAGTGAGACTCTATCTCTAAAAAATAGCCGGGCATTGTGGTAGACACCTGTAGTCCCAGCTACTTGGGAGGCTGAGGCAACAGAATTGCTTGAGCCTAAGAGTTTGAGATTGCTGTGAGCTACGCTACTGCACACTACCAGAGGCAACAAAGTGAGACTGTCTCAAAAACAAAACAAAACAGTCTTTAATCTCACTTCCACATTAAAGTAATCCTTTTATGAAACCCTAGTTATCTCTATCTCTGGTTTTCCTCAGTGATCATTAAAAAATAAAAAATAGGCTAAGGCAGTGGCACATACCTGTAATCTTAGCACTTTTGGGAGGCCCAAGTGGGAGGATCCCTTGGGCTCAGGAGTTTGAGAACAGCTGGAGCAAAAGCTAGACCCTGCCTCTACTAAAAATAGGAAAAATTAGTTAGGAGTCATGGCAGGGAACCTGTAGTCCCAGCTACTCAGGAGGCTGAGGCAGGAGAATCTCTTGAGCCCAGGAGTTTGAGAATGCTGTGAGCTAAGCTGATGACATGGCACTGTAGCCTGGGCAAATGAGAAAGACTCTGTCTCACAATAAAAAAAAAAAAAAAAAAAAGTTTAAACTTAAATAGAAAGGTTTACCAATAGTGAAAACAATGAGCCCCCCCCCCCCCAATTCCACCTCACTCCTACAAATGCTAACAGTCTGAAGTGCATCTTGCTCAATCTTTTTCTGTAAGTATGCAAACATGGATTTATCCACTTTGTCCTCCAAGCAAATGAAATCAAACCCTACTTGACAATCTTACTTTTTTCCAAAAGTATCTTTCCAGTGGGCAGGCTCAGGTGGCTCACATCTGTAATCCTAGAACTCTGGGAGGCCAAGGTGGGTAGACTGCATGCGCTCAGGAGTTCAAGACCAACCTGAGCAAGAGCAAGACTCCATCTCTACTAAAAATGGACATATCAGCCGGACATTGTGGCAGGCACCTGTAGTCCGAGCTGCTTGGGAGGCTGAGGCAAGAGATGACACCACAGCATTCTACCCAGGGTGACAGAGTGAGACTCTGTCATAAATAAATAAATAAATAAATACATTTTGTCAATAGTCCATATAGATTTTCCTCATTATTTTAATAGCTGGGTATTTTACAATGAATGGACAAACCATAGTTCAACCCCTCTGCTACTAATGGACATTTAAGCTTTTTCCCAAGTTTCTTGTTATCCCCCTCAGTAGTTTAACACTTTATTCAAGCCACCATTCCCATTTTAATTTTTGTCACAAGGACAGTTTTTTTTGTTTGTTTGTTTTTCTTCAAGACAGTTTCACTTTATTGCTGAGGCTAGAGTGCTGTAGTGTCAGCTCAGCTTACAGCAACCTCAAATTCCTGGTTCAAGCTATCCTCTTGCCTCAGTTTCCCGAGTAAGCTGGGACTACACACGGGCACCCACCACAATGCCTGGCTAGTTTTTCTAATTTTAGTAGAGACAGGGTCTTGTTCTTTCTCAGGCTGGTCTCAAACTCCTGAGATCAAGGGATCCTTCTGCCTAGGCTTCCCAGAGTGCTAGGATTACAAGTGCAAATCACTGCGCCTGGCCATTTTTTTCTATTTTTAGCATAGATAGGGTCTTGCTCTTGCTCAGGCTGGTCTTGGATCCCTTAGTGATCCACCTGCCTCTGCCTCCCCATGGGAGGATTACAGGCATGAGCCACAGTGCCCGGCCCACAAGGATAATCTTACCTATTTGAAAGAGGAAATTGAAGCTGTGATGTATATACTCTTTAAACTTCTTATATCCCTTATCTACATACTGATCTATAACTGCATCCATTCTTTTCTCTAGCTCAGGGAAGATCTCTCCTGCTAAGGCAAATTTTTCTATTAACAAAGATATGGTCTTCACAGGTCCTTTCAACAATTATCCTTTCTTGCTTTTCCTATCCCTTCCTTCTCTATTGCACTTTCCTCTAAGACTATGTAAGCATACGCATTTATCTTCCATCCTAAGACTCTTCCTTTTATTCTTCACAGCCCAGCTTTTTCAAAGAGTAGTTTATGATTTCTGTTGTCACTTCCTCACTTACCATTTGTTCCTTACCCCACCAATGGCTGGATTCCAATCTCACTGACTCTGCCAAAACTGTTTTTGCTAGCTCAGGTCACCAGAGATCTACTAATTGCCAAATCCAAATGCTTTCTTTCAAGCCTGACTACTTCTCTGTATTAAATATGCTGTCCCCCTCCTTCCTTGGTTTGAGAAATACCACTCTTTAGGTTTTTATTTCTGACCACTCCTAAATACTGGTGTTCACTGGGATTCTATCCTCCCTGCTTTTCTGACCCTACACATGCTTCCTGGTGACTTCACCTATTTTTAAAGTTAGCTTCAAATCCTAAGTTTTTTCTTTTTGAGACAGAGTCACTCTGGGTAGAGTGCCATTGTGTCACAGCTCACAGCAACCTCAAACTCTTGGGCTTAAGCGATTCTCTTGCCTCAGCCTCCCAAGTAGCTGTGACTATAGGCACCCGCCACAACGCCTGGCTATTTTTTGTTTCAGTTGTCATTGTTGTTTTAGCAGGCCCAGGCCAGGCTCGAACCGCCAGCCTAGGTGTATGTGGTTGGCACCATAACCACTGTGCTACAGGCGCCGAGCCAAATCCCAAGTTTTTCTTTTTTTTTTTAAGAGACAAAGTCTCACTTTATTGCCCTCAGTAGAGTGCTGTAGCATCACAGCTCACAGCAACCTCCAACTCCTGGGCTTAGGTGATTCCCTTGCCTCAGCCTCCCTAGTACCTGGGACTATAGGCACCCACCACAATGCCTGGCTATTTTTTGTTTTGCAGTTTGGCTGGGACTGGGTTTGAACCCGACAACCTCAGTATATGGGGCTGGCGCCTTATCCACTGAGCCACAGGTGCCAACCCCAAGCCCTAAGTTTTATACATTTTTTTTTTTTTTTGAGACAAGAGTCTCACTTTGTCACGCTGGGTAGAGTGTCATGGTGTCATAGCTCACAGCAACCTTAAATTCTTGAACTCAAGCGATCCTCTTGCCTCAGCCTTCCCAGTAAGTGGGACTACAGGCGCCCAAGACAACGTCTAGCAATTTTTTTTAAGAGACTGGATCTTGCTCCTGCTCAGGCTGTTCTTGAACTCCTGAGCCAAGCAATCCACCTGCCTCGGCCTCCCAGAATGCTAGGATTATAGGTATTAGAAACAGCGCCCAGCCAGCTTTATAGTTACTAAAACTTCAAATATTATATGCTTCAAACTGAGCTTAGCTGTTTTCCCTACCTTCCACCCCTAACCTACCTGGTCAGTGAATGGGATCATCACTTACACCCAGTCACCTAAATCAGAAAACTAGGTTCCATTACTTTTTCTCCCATTTCCAATCAGTCATCAAGATATACCTCTCATTCCATCCTTACTGTCACACCTCAGTCACAGTTTAGGTCTCCATCATCTCTCACGTGGCATCACCCCCCTTGATTTTCATACTACTGCCAGAGGGATGGCTCTAAAACGAGCATTTCATTCTTTTTTTTTTTTTTTTCTTGAGACAGAGTCTCAAGGTATAGCCCTGGGTAGAGTGTCGTGGCATCACAGCTCACAGCAACCTCAAACTTTTGGGCTCAAGTGATTCTTTTGCCCCAGCCTCCCAAGTAGCTGGAACTACAGGCACTCACCACAATGCCTGGCTGTTTTTTGTTGCAGCTGTCATTGTTGTTTTAGCAGGCTCAGGCAGGGTTTGAACCTGCCAGCCTCAGTGTATGTGGCTGGCACCCTACCCACTGAGCTATAGTGCTGCTGAGCATGTTGAGCATTTGATTCTGAGCTTGTAATTACTACACTACATACGCATATGTTCCCTGTTCACCAGCAACCTGTAACTACTTGTTTCATGCTCCTAAGCATTCTGTTCCCTCTGCTTAGAAAGTACACCTACCTTCTACCCTTGTAATTATTTGATAAATGCCTCCCTACTTTTTGTGATCTTTTAAGGGTCTCTTCTGTTAAGCACTCCTGTCCTTACTCCGTAAGTAGAGTTGAGAACTTCTTCCTCTCACCAAGGAATCTTGACACTATTCATAGTAATGATCACTCTTTTTTTTTTGAGACAGAGTCTCAAGCTGTCACACCCTGGGTAGAGTGCCGTGGCATCACAGCTCACAGCAACCTCAAACTCTTGGGCTCAAGCGATTCTCTTGCATCAGCCTCCTTAGTAGCTGGAATTACAGGTGCCTGCCACAACACCTGGCTGTATTTTTTTTTTTTAAGAGACAGGGTCTTGCTCTTGCTCAGGCTGGTCTCAAACCTCTGAGCCAGGCAATCCAACCATCTCGGCCTCCTAAATGCTGGGGTTACAGGCGTTAGCCACCATGCCCGGCCTGATCACATTTCATTAAACTCATTTATTTACATATCTATCCCTCATTCTAGACCAGTGGTTCTCAACCTTCCTAATGCTGCGGCCCTTTAATATAGTTCCTGTGGGTCACAACTCACAGGTTGAGAACCGCTGGTCTAGACCCTAAATTCCTTGCAACTAGAGACTATATTTTACTTTTCTATCAGTATCTGGCTTGATAAAAATAGGTAGCCTGATAAACACTGAAATGAATGAATGAATACCATGTATCCACCCGATTTTCTAAACCAAAATTCTGGAAGCCACTTTCTACTTCCCCTACTCCACTTCTAAATGTGAAGTCCTGTTGATCTTATTCCCTAAAGATCTCTCAAATCCATTCTCCTTTCTACCTCAATGCCACAGCCCTAGTTGAACTAGATTTGCTCCCCCTTCCATTCCCCCTTACTTGAACTAGATTTGCTCCCCCCTCCAAACCATTCTCCACCACTACTGCTAGAATTAAAAAAAAATTTATTACAAAAATACATACTTATAAAAAAATTCAAACAATACAGAAATAAAAGCACAATACCCCTCCCAGTATACATACAAGCACATAAACCCCCTTCCCTCCAATCCTACTCCCCAACAATTATTCTTGTGAACAGTTTAGCATGTATCTTTTCAGACCTTTTCCTTTGCATATACAAGTATACATAAACACATATAAATATACACACATGGTTTTGTCTTTTACAAAAACAGGATCACACATGACTCTTACATATGATTTTTCAATTTCTTCATTCATTCAGTACACAGAAAATTTCTAAAACACAAATCTGATTATATCACTCCTCTAGAGCTCATTTCCCATAAAATAAAATACACACACATTAATAGCAAATGCAAAACTCTTGATGGTATGCTTCTTGCCTATCTTTCAGTCTTACCTCTACCCATTCCAGCAATAAAGGACTAGAACATAAACCATCTTAAATCATTAAATCCTTTCTGGAACAAGGTAGGTACAAACAAACTAGGAACACACTCTGCCATTTCTAGACTTTGGCCTTTTCACTTCATTTTACATTCTGCCTGGACTTTTCCTTCTGGCAAGCTCCTATTATTTCTTCAACAATTAGCTTAAAAATTACCTTTAAGACTTCCCTGATTTTTTTTTCAGACATGATCACTCCTCTACTTTCCCCTATACTTTATAGCTATCTTCTTAATTGCACTTATCTCACAGTACTGTAATAATTTATTAACATGTTTTGAATTCTACTCCCCTTTCCCCAACTTCATGGTGATCTCTTTGGGTAAAAGGGATGTGTCTTATTTACTTCTGAATCCCAAGGATCTGATACAGTCCTTACCATGAAGCAGATGCTCAGTAACATATCTACTGAGGATTTTATGATTCTAGGAACATTTACTCAATTCCTGGCTATGCTCAGGCACATATCCTAAGCATGAAAAGAAACAAAAAACACAGTCTTGACCCTAAAGAACTTACCATTTTCCTATCATTCCCCTCCCCCCCGGGGGGGGGGGGAAGAACACATTTCCATGACAACACATCATTTCTGACATATATAGGCTATTTCAAGGATTTATTGTCAACCTGTCTCAAATCCCCATTTTGGCATAAACAATAATGGACTATTTGTCTAATAGTTTTTTTTTTTTTTTTTTTAAGTATGGCATAGAGTTCCCCAGAACCCAATGCTCTGTTACAGCAAGGGGGTTCTCACCTGTTTCAACCTGAAAATTAGAAAACTGAGATGATACCATGCTTGGAAAATTTCTAACACATCAAGAGGACACTAAGTTATTAGTCCTTTCATAATTTCTCCTTCTTACCCAGGGAAAAATTATACGACGAGCAATAAATGGATTTAAAGGAGGGAACAAGAGAAAAATGAGCTTGTTCTTTTGGTAGTGGTAGGGGGAATAGGGCTGCTAAAAAGAAGGGTAACACTGCCCCATGAAGATCAGAAGAAGTGATTTATTATCTTTTACATATATATATATATATATATATATATTTATATATATATATATATATATAGAACCACAAACCCAAACACCAACAACAACATAAATATATATATTTTTTTTTTTTTTTTTTTTTTTTTTGTAGAGACAGTGTCTTACTTTATCGCCCTCGTTAGAGTGCAGTGGCATCACACAGCTCACAACAACCTCCAACTCCAGGCGATTCTCCTGCCTCAGCCTCCCGAGTAGCTGGACTACAGGCGCCTGCCATGTCATTTACTATTTTTTAAAGGCTAAGGTGATTTCAGGATCAGACATTGTACAAATATAAATAAACCAGGAAAATGTGACACCTAGGCTGGAGAACAGGTAAGGCTGACCAAGGAGGCCCAAAGGAAGCCTCATTCATCAGAGTCCAAGTCACTGTCCCCAGCAATGGAGTGAAAATCCTCACTGTCCTCCTCGTCCTCTGATAGGTGGACCTGGCTTAGTACACTTGGCCCAGAGCGCTGCTCTTCCTCCTCATCTTCTTCCTCCTCTGATACCTCATACCCACCGATGCTGCTGAAGCTTGTGTCTTGGGTGTTCGACTTAGGATCAGGCTCCTCATAGCTCCCATAACTGAGAAGAGAAACGCGTCATCTCTCAAGTTCTGACACCGTCCTCTAGCTGACCATTCCCATTCTCAGTGCCAAAAAACAATCAGCCCATCTCACCTCCCAAGGACACTAAAGTGACTGAACTGAACTGTTCTACGTGTTCCTAAAAGAAAAATGATCCCATTCAAAACATCAACTTGCCAACTTCATATACACAAGAACTTGAACGAAATTCTCCTACACCCGAACAACGCATACTGCCAGCTTACATGACCATAAATGCTCTGACAGCTTCATTGTCTCATCTACCATTTATAGTATCCAATTAGTCAATAGTCCTGATGATTCTCTGTTAATATATATTGTCTCTACCACCTCCCTTACAATCCTATCCTGCCTGCCTTGGCTTAGTCCTTTGTTAGCTCCTGCCTACACTATTGAAGTAAGTCTTCACGCCTCTAGTCTTGATCGCCTCCAATTACTTCTTCATACTTCTGCCAGAGTGCTTTTTATTTCTTGTTTGTTTATGCTTAGTTTTACTTAAAAAACAACAACAACAACAAAAAAAAAAAACGAGTAATGCACATTCACTAGTAAAAAAAAATTAGAATATACATCAGGAAAAAAAAAACCCTACCAACAATTCCACCATCCAAAGACAATCTTTTGGTGTATAACAACCTCCCCAGGTTTTTTCTATTCACTTTAGATGCTTAAACATTTTTTTTTCAATTTACAAAACTGGGACACTCTTTCCATGTCAATAAACATATAACATAATTTTAATAGCTATATAGTACTCCACCATATGGCAGTAACATTATTTAATAATCTCTCACTAGGATATATTTAACCATCTACAAGTTTTCCACTATCAGAAACAATGCTATGTCGCTCGGTGCCTGTGGCTCAGCAGCTAGGGTGCCAGCCACATACACCAGAGCTGGTAGGTTTGAATCCAGCCCGGGCCTGCCAAACAACAATGACAACTACAGCCAGAAAATAGCTGGGTGTTGTGGTAGATGCTTGTAGTCCCAGCTACTTGGGAGGGTGAGGCAAGAGAATTGCTTAAGCCCAAGAGTTTGAGGTGGTTGTGAGCTGTGACGCCATGGCACTCTACCAAGGGTGACATAGTGAGACTCTGACTCAAATAAAAAACAAATAAACAAACAAAAAGAAACAATGCTGTGATGAACATCTTGATGCAGGTATTTCATTCCCACAGAATAATTTCTTAGACATTGAATTTTTGGGTAAAAGGGGATGTACATTAAAAAAAAATTTATTTATAATAAATTGATATACTTCTCTCCCACCTATCCCATTGTATTTTATTTTATTTTCTGAGACAGAGTGAAAGCTGTCACCCTCCATAGAGTGCTGTAGTGTCACAGCTCACAGCAACCTTAACTCTGGGGCTCAAGCGATTCTCTTGCCTCAGCCTCCCAAGTAGCTGGGACTACAGGAGCCCACAACAATCACCGGCTAGTTTTTTTTGTTGTTGTTGTTGGTGCTGCAGTTGTCATTGTTGGTTAGCTGGTCCGGGCCACGTTTGAACCTGCCACCTTTGGTGTATGTGGCAGCAACCACTGTGCTATGGGCGCCAATCCACCTATCCCATTTTATCAATTTAAGTTGTTGAAGAGGCTGGGCCTCGGTGCCCATAGCGCCAGCAACATACACTGAGGTTGGAGGGTTTGAACCCAGCCAAGCCAGCTAAACAACAATAACTGCAACAAAAAATAGCTGGGCATTGTGGTGAGCACCTGTACTCCCGGCTACTTGGGAGGCTGAGGTAAGAAAATCACTCAAGCCGAAGTGTTTGAGGTTGCTGTGAGCTGTGATGCTATATCACTCTACCAAGGGCAACATAGTGAGATTGTCTCAAAAAATAAATAAACAAACAAACAAATAAATAAAATAAAATAAAATAAGTTGAAGAGGCCGGGCTCGGTGCCTATACCTCAGTGGTGAGAATGCCAGCTACATACACTGGGGATGGGGGGTTCGAACCTAGCCAGGGCCTGCTAAACAATGACAACTACAACAACAACATAGCTAGGTGTTGTGGTGGGCGCCTGTAGTCCCAGCTACTTGGGAGGCTGAGGCAAGAGAATTGCTTAAGCCCAAGAGTTGGAGGTTGCTATGACGCCATGGCACTCTACCAAGGGTGACAGAATGAGACTCTATCTCAAAAAAAAAAAAAAAAGAAAATAAAGTTTAAAATACAGGGCACAGTGGCTCACACCTGTAATCCTAGCACTCTGGGAGGCCTAGGTGGGTGGATTACCTGAGCTCATGAGTTTGAGACCAGCCTGAGCCAGAGTGAGACCCTGTCTCTAAAAATAGCCAGGCGTTGTGATGGGTGCCTGTAGTCCCAGCTACTCGGGAGGCTGAAGCTAGAGAATCGCTTCAGCCCAAGAGTTTGAGGTTGCCATGAGCTGTGACACCACTGCACTGTACCGAGTGTGACCAAGTGAGACTATGTCTCAAAAAAAAAAAAAAAAAAGAATGTCTTCTTTTTTCCTTACATCCTTTCCAATACTGAGCATTATCATTCATTTTAATCTTTAATTTCTATCATTTGGTAGGAAAAAAATTACACTCCATTGTTTTTCTTGTTGCATTTCCTTGGTTATTAAAGGAAGTTAACTTTTTCATGTATTTATTGGTTGTTTGCATTTATTTTGTGAATTATTAGTTCATTTATTTGCCTAGTTTTATTTTGAGGCACAGAGCTATCCTTCTAAAATGTAAATCTGATCATACTATCCTCATTTACTGCCTGTCCCAAACTTTCAGGCCCTTCATAATTAGTCCTTACCTACCTCCTTAAATTGTTTCTATCACGTGGATCATAGACTTTTTTTTTTTTTTTTTTCTTGAGACAGTTTCACTATGTTGCCCTTGGTGGAGTGCTGTAGCATCACAGCTCACAGCAACTTCAAACCACTGGGCTTAAACAATTCTTTTGCCTCAGATTCCCAAGTAACTGGGACAGGTGCCTACCACAATGCCTGGTTGTAGTTGGCCCGGGCTGGATTCGAACCTGCCAGCTCTGGTGTATGTGGCTGGCGCTTTAGCCACTGAGCTACAGGCACTGAAATTGGATCTTAGATTTTTACATGGATCAATCAAAAAAGCTCGAGCTCACAGTAAGCTACTTGTGTTTTCTAAAACTGTTTTATGCCTCTGTGTTTTCACACATGCTGTTCCTGGTCTCTGGTATTTTCCCTTTGCTTTCTTTTTAATTTTATTTTTATCTTTTATTTTTTGAGAGGGAGGGGAGATGGGAGAGAGGAGAGAGGGAGTGGAGGGAAGAAGAAAGGGAGAGAGGAGGTGGAAAGAAGGAGAGGGGAGAGAGTATCAACTGCTCTATACTGGCCTGCTTTCTTCATGCTAGCTACTTCCTATTCATATTTGGGTCAGTTTCCTTCTCTGACCAGTCCTCCTCTTCTACCTCTACCCAAATTTCAGAAAAACCCTGTGGTTGCGTATCAAAACACTTTTCACCTTTTTTTTTTTTTTTTTTTTTTTTTGAGACAGTCTCACTTTGTTGCTCTCAGTAGAGTGCTATGGAGTCATAGCTCACAGCAACCTCAAACTTTTGGGCTCAAGAGATTCTTGCCTCAGCCTCCCAAATAGCTGGGACTATAAGCACCCACCACAACGCCCGGCTATTTTTAGAGACGAGGTCTCACTCTGGCGCAGGCTGGTCTCGAACCTGTGAGCTCAGGCAATCCACCCGCCTTGGCCTCTCAAGTGCTAGGATTACAGGCGTGAGCCTCCGCGCCCATTCTCAAAACACTTTTCATGTTACACTGTAATTGTCTATTTAATTGTTTTAGGTTACCTGCTAGACTGAACCTGGAGGGGCTACATATTAGTTATTGTACTTATGATAAATATTTGCTGAATGAATTCTGCCTGCTAACTAGATGTATCATATGTACCTTAAGTCCAACATGTCTAAAAGCCAAATCCATTTTTCGTTTTCCTACCCTTTTTAATACCTGACCTGTTCTTTCTCTTTCCTATCTCAATAACATACTCATTTATTATTTTACCTTTTTACCTCCTAAATCTAATTGATCCACCTTCTAAATAGCTCTTCAGTATGTTCCTTTATTTCCCTTAGCACCTGACAGATCCCAGTTGGTATCCTCATCATCTGTCCCATATTGACCTAGGAATTATTTCATATACAAATTTGATGTTACTTCCCTTTCCTTAAACTGATGATTCCTACACCCAGGATTCCTACTAACTACAGAATAAAAATCCAAATGCTCTAACATGCCATTTAAGTAGTTCTTCAATATAATCCTTTGCTAGTTCTGGAACTTCAACTCCCAACAATCTCTTTTTGCTCTGGAACATACTTTGTGCTATATTTCCATGCCTTTAACATACTGTCCCATCTATAAAGATCTCTTTACTCATTGCCATAATATCTATTAAGTTGACTTCTAGTCATCCTTTAAGGCACATTTCAAGTGTTCCCTTCTCTGAAACTTTCTGAGCTCAAGCAATCCATTTACCTCGGCTTCCCAGAGTATTAGGATTACAGGTATGAGCCACCACACCTGGCCTCACATGGTATTTGTAATGATTATTTGTGTTAGTCTTTTTCACTAGACTGTGAGCTCCACAAGGGCAGGATTATGTCTTGCTTGTCTTTGTATCTCCAGGGCCTAGCACAGTACCTGGCCCTAGTAGGCGTTCAGGAAATATTTGATGGATGAAAGCAATCTGGTATTGGGCCCTCTGACATCATAGCTGGGCACGGATGCCACAGCCCTATAGCATGTTGCTGCCAATTACCTGATGTTGCTATCCTCCAAACCATGGGAAGCTTCCCCGCCATCTCCCTCATAGGACATCATGCTTTCTTCATTTTCCATGCCCATCCTTGTGTTCTCTTGAAGCATGCGGGGCTGTTTGGGTCTTATCCCACCAGATCCCACATCCGAGTCACTTCCACTTTCACTCAGCTGGATAGCTGTAAAAAGAAACAGATCCTGGTTTATTAAGAGAGAAGCTTGACAGAATTAAAATCTTTGGGTTTGGTCTTCTAAAATCAGTCACTCTTGTACATATACACAGGCATCTTTCCTACACTCCTCACCTCAAAGGCCTCTCTTGTAAACTGCCTAGGATCAACAGTGGCAAGCTGTGCAGCTATGAATCCAAATGACAATTTCCTTTCTCCATCTTAATCCAACTTGTTTTTTTTTTTTTTTCCCCTTATCATTTCCTCCTATATTTTTCCTCTACCATTACCATTAATCCATAAAACATCCTCAACAGGATCTTTTTCTTTCTTTTTTTTTTTGCAGTTTAGGCTGGGGCTGGGCTTGAACTTGCCACCCTGGGCATATGGGGCTGGCACCCTACTCCTTGAACCACAGGTGCCGCCCAGGATCTTTTTTCTTAATTTTCCCTCCCTATTGCCACACATAACCACTTTGTTTTCATCTTCAGCAAGTATCCCCATCAAAGCTCTTACTTAGGTATTGCCTTTTCCACTACTGTCTTTTGAACCTCCTAATACATTGTGTTTCTTTACTTTCTCTAAGGATAATGTATGTGCTCATCCGATGAGAACATGCTCAGTACTCTAATGTCTATTAATGGAACTTCAATAAAAGAGGCAGCTTCTGATAAAAACCTACGTGCTCAAGAAGAAAAAAAGACCTATGTCGTCAACGGCTTCTACCCAGTCCGAGGGTGCTATGGTGACCTATATAGAAATACAAGAAATGGTCAAGACTTACCAGAGAAAGGATTATCTCCTTCTTCATCACTCCCAGCATCATCTTCATCATCTTCTCCTTCAGACATAAGCAAATCCTCATACAGGACACTGGCTTGAGGCTGTTGCACAGTTCCTTCCTCTTCATCCGCAAGATCACCATCTCCATCTTCACCTTCCTGAATGAGACGAGTTGGGGATCAAAGCTCCATCAACTGACCAAGTAAAGACCAGAAGCCACCACCAGGCACCCCCCTCCCTTGCTGCCTCACAAGAAGTTAAGTAATTTTGGTGGATAGACTTGTTTAGCTGGTTCCAAGATTAAAGTCAGACTGGGGCTCACTATGGAGACCTTCTGATGTCACCTTGGGATTTGGCCTGCCCTGTACTGTTGGGGCTCCTGTCATATAAGGGTATATAATGTAACCATAAGCTTTCTGTAAGCATACTCACTGGGGCTGGAGTCTTAGGTTTCCCATCCTCCTCCTCATCATCATACCCTTCAATATCTACATCAGAGTCTTCCTCGCCCAGCCTACCTCGGCCCTGGCGCATCTGAGTAAGGAACACAAATAGCACATCATTGAGGGACGTGCCTGAAGGAGGAGTGAACCAAGGGCTCTCACCTAGGATGAATGCTCCTCCCTAACACCCTAGCCAACCCCACTGCTAGTGGGGGCTGTTTACACAGCCCAAGGCATGTGCATTTCCCCCCATTCTCTGGAAATCACAGGCAGGGTAAAAACTCAAAGAACAAGAAGGTCCTTAGTCTACTCTTACTATATCATCATAAGAAGATTCTTCCTTTTTTTTTTGTTCCATAGAGACAGAGTCTCACTTTATCGCCCTTGGTAGAGTACTGTGGTGTTACAGTTCATAGCAACCTCCAACTCCTGGGCTTAGGCAATTCTTCTGCCTCAGTCTCTTGAGTAGCTGGGACTATAGGCGCCTGCCACACGCCTAGCTATTTTTGTTTGTTTGTTTGCAGTTTAGCTGGGGCTGGGTTTGAACCTGC
Organism: Loris lydekkerianus; assembly: GCA_963574355.1. Classification (NCBI taxonomy): domain Eukaryota; kingdom Metazoa; phylum Chordata; class Mammalia; order Primates; family Lorisidae; genus Loris; species Loris lydekkerianus. The sequence continues at coordinate 20,654 of CAUYPK010035070.1, read as the reverse complement.
CACCCTCGGTATATGGGGGTGGCACCCAAAGATTCTTCCTTTTTGACTCAAGCTTTCCTTATAATTTATGTTGGGACTCATTGGGATAGAAAAACCCTCCTAGGTTTCATACTTCCCAGGGGAAGCTTGGCTGAGAATAACTATAGAATTTATAGCTTCAGAAGGACTATTTTCTGATACCCCTAGGAAAGGCCTATTTTTAAAGTTTAATTTTATAAATAATTTTAATTTAGATTACAACATACATATAATAAAGTAGCAGGCCAATTATTTTGAACTGTCTCTGAATGCAGCTGGTCTTTCTAGTCACCTGATAGGTTACTCTGATGCCTCATACACTTTTTTCATACTTGTACCTTCCTTGAAGTTCTGCTGTGCCTAACTCTAACAATAGGGATAGAAAGAAGACAACACTAGTCACATAACTTGCAACCATCCCACCTTGAAATCATATTTCTAAGCTTTTATTCCCAGGGCCAAAGGGCCCTGTCATCCTTGATGTATGTTACATAGTACCATTACCACCCCCCTCCAACCCCATCTCCAGGCATATTACCAATTTCACAAAGAGAAAAAGTTAACACATTCTACCTGTGTTACTTGCTTTTCTGGAGTGGCAGTGGGAATATCCAGGACAGACATATTGCTCTCATCTTGAAACACAGAAGCATCTCGAGATATACTGAGGGATATGTTGGTGTCATACAAATCAGGAGGCTGTGGCACAAAACATACAACTTAGTTTCGATTCAGGAAAGGAAAAAGAAATACAGATAACTCCCCTTTGGAGCATTCACTGAAGAAAAAGGTCATGCAGAGTAATCTAGTTAAAGAAAAAACATAGTTTGGCACGGCTTTATGGCAAATGTTGGGGAATCTTACAAATGTTACCTATTCTAAGCAGATAAGCACCTGATATATGTCATCAGAAGCCTGAAGCAGAAAATGCATCAAAGCCATTTAACAATTTTATACTCTAACAGCCTTTCTGGTCACTAAACTAGTTTTTTTCTAAGAATTGTCTTATTGTTTTAGGCCCAGGGCTTCATATCAGTACTATTTTGATTGTTTGATTTAGAGACTTTTAAGAGGGAATGAGATAAAAAAAATTCAATTCCAACAAGAGTATGGAATGCTTTTATAGTTTATGAGGCTGTCAGAAGATGCTACGTAACAAAATGGTGTAGTGAAAAAACACAGATTTCAGGTAAACTGCCCTGGGTTTGAGTCCTGGCTCCAACACTTACTAGTTGAGTAACTTTTAACAAATTATTTCACATCTCTAAGCCTTGGTCATCTCAATGTAAAACAGGGATGATAACATCTACCTCACAAGGTTGTTGTGAGAATTCAGAAGAGACTAAATAAAGGCTCACAATATAAAGTGAAAATAACAAGATACAAAAACACATTGACCAGAGAGATGCCCCACAGCACAGTAGTTACAGCGCCAACTACAAGCACCGGGGGGTGGCGGGTTCGAACCCAGCCAGGGCCAGCTAAACATAAATGACAACTGTAACAAAAACAGCTGGGCATTGTGGTGGGTGCCTGTGGTTCCAGCTACTTGGGAGGCTAAGGCAGGAGAATCACTTAAGCCCAAAAAGAGTTTGAGGTTGCTGTGAGCTGTGACGCCACAGCACTCTATGGAGGGTGACACAGTGAGATTCTGCCTCAAAAAAAAAAAAAAAAAATTAAATTAAGATAGCCTCAGTAACAAAATCATCATGAATTGAAAAGAGTAAAATTTAACTTGTATAAACTTGTGCCAAAGATTTTAATGAATATCCTCTTTTTATTTATAACACTTTGGTGATTGGTACCAGTGACAAATTCAAATAAGTGAAATAGAATTTATATCACCCACTTTTGTTAATAAGGTATTCTGATATTTTGAATTTGCTGTCAGTCAAATATTATCATTTATCTTTGGTGCTTGAGTTACTTAGCTTTCTACTTGCCAGTTTTACCTTTTATTAAAATTGGAAAAACACAGCTCAATAATGAAGGAAGAGCTTTACTCCTAATTGGACAAAAAATTGACCCTGCTTGTTTTAAGATCATTTGAATATTTATATCTTTGTAAGTTGTAGAGAATGAAGTTTTAAAATTTGGGCTATATAAGGCTTTTACAACTTTAACTTAGATTTAAGATATTATTATGGCTTCCAACAACTGTATTGGTGTGAATCTAGATCTAAGAGATAACTAATAGCTGTCATTTTTTTTTTTTTTTTTTTTTTTTGGTAGAGACAGAGTCTCACTTTACCTCTCTTGGTAGAGTGCCGTGACGTCACATGACTCACAGCAACCTCCAGCTCTTGGGCTTAAGCGATTCTCTTGCCTCAGCCTCCCGAGCAGCTGGGACTACAGGCGCCAGCCACAACGCCCGGCTATTATTTTGTTGCTCTTTGTTCAGGGCCGGGTTTGAACCTGCTACCCTCAGTATATGGGGCCAGCTTCCGACTCACTGAGGCACAGGCGCTGCCCTGTAATCATGTTTTATTATTCCTTTATTCTCTCCGTTCCTAGTATCTGGCACATATATGCAACCAATAAATATTGAATAGAAAAAAAAAAACCACATTGACCAATTTCCATTTTATTATTTATTCATTTTTTTGAGACAGAGTCTTACTTTGTTGTACTTGGTAGAGTGCCATGGAGTCATAGCTCACAGCAACCTCAAACTCTTGGGCTCAAGTGATCCTCTTGCCTCAACCTCTGGAGTAGCTGGGACTATAGGTGCCCACCACAACGCCCAGCTATTTTTAGAGATGGAATCTTGCTCTGGCTCAGGCTGGTTTCAAACCTGTGAGCTCAGGCAATCCACCTGCCTCAGCTGCTCAAGTGCTGGGATTACAGGCATGAGCTACCTCGCCTGGCCAACTAATTTCATTTTAAAAGTGTGCTTATAAACATAAACACGCCACAAACATGAAAGAAATACATCAAAATATTCATAGTGGTTGATGTTCTTTCTGAGTTAACTTATTTCTAAGTTTCTACTTTCCAGTTTTCCCCAATGAATGTTACTTTTATGAACAAAAATACCACATCTTGTTACTTTGTGGGGATTTTTATAGCAGTTTTTTTTTTTTTTTTTTTTTTTTTGGAGACATAGTCTCACTCTGTTGCCTGAGCTAGAGTGCAATGGCTTCATCATAGCTCACAGCAACCTTCAACTCCTGGGCTGAAGTGATCCTCCTGCTTCAGCCTCCTGAGTAGCTAGGAATATGGGTGCACACCTGCCTACTTTTTCTATTTTTTGCAGAGATGGGGTCTTGCTTTTGCTCAAGCTGGTCTCAAACTCCTGGCCTCAAGCAATTCTCCTGCCTTGGTCTCTCAAAGTAGTACAATTACAGGTATGAGCCACTGCACCGGGCTCACTTTGTTTTTTTAAAGCAAATGAGCAAGCAAGACTGAATGAGAAGTGGGTTTTGGAGAAAACAGGCAAAACAGAAATTCAAAGTAATATAGAGCAAATAAACCAGTGTGGAACAGAGGAAGGGAAAATAAGGGAATGAAATTTTTCTTTCTTTCCTTTTTTTTTTTTAAGAGACAGAGTTTTATTTTGTCACCCCTCGGTAGAGTGCTGTGGCGTCATAGCTCACAGCAACCTCTAGCTCTTGGGCTTAAGCGATTGCCTTGCCTCAGCCTCCCGAGTAGCTGGGACTACAGGTGCCCGCCACAACGCCTGGCTATTTTTTTGTTGCAATTTTGGCCAGGGCCGGGTTCGAACTCACCACCTTTGGCATATGGGGCCAGTGCCCTACTCACTGAGCCACAGGCACCACCCCTGAAATTTCTACAAAATCCTAATGCATGGTGTAGAAAGAGGGCTGTATGGGGAAAAAGTATTAAGCTGAATGGATGATGCAATGCAAGCTAGGTGAAAATAACATTACTAACTACTACCATTTAAAATTACTGTCATGTTTCCACACAACCAGAATTGTTATTATGATAGGTTTAAATTTTTTTTTGAGACTACACTGTTGCTTAGGCTAGAGTGCTGTGGTATTAGCCTAGCTCACAGCAACCTCAAATTCCTGAGCTCAAGTCATTCTCCTGCCTCAGCCTCCCGAATAGCTGGGACTACAGGTGCTTGCCACTACACTAGGCTAATTTTTCCATTTTTATTAGAAATGGGGTCTTGCTCTTGCTTAGGCTGGTCTCAAACTCAAACTTAGGCTGGAACTCAAACAGGCTGAGTTCAAGGATCCTCTCACCTTTGTGCCTCCCAGAGGACTAGGATTGCAGAAGTGAGCAATAGCACTCAGCCTCAGGTTTAAACTTTTACAATCTCTAATAACATTTGAGAGCAATAAAGAGAATAGCAACTCATGTGCATAATCCTCAACTTAAGAGATAAGGAGTAGCGCTTACTATCTTCTTTAAAATTTTATTTATTTATTTATTTTTGTAGAGACAGAGTCTCACTTTACCGCTCTCAGTAGAGTGCCATGACGTCACAGGACTCACAGCAACCTCTAGCTCTTGGGCTTACGCATTTCTCTTGCCTCAGCCTCCCAAGCAGCTGGGACTACAGGCACCCGCCACAACACCCAGCTATTTTTTGGTTGCAGTTTGGCCGGGGCTGGGTTTGAACCCATCACCCTTGGTATATGGGGCCTGCGCCCTACTCACTGAGCCACAGGCGCCGCCCAGGGCCTACTATCTTAAACTAGGTATGTGTGAGTAAAGGGAATAATAAAAAGGTAAACTAGAGGGCAGCGCCTGTGGGTCAAAGGAGTAGGGCGCCAGCCCCGAAGGTGGCAGGTTCAAACCCAGCCCCATCCAAAAAAAAAAAAGGTCAACTAGAATAATGAAGCAGTACTATCAAGCCCTGTTCTTCATAGGAAACTCTCTAACTGTATCAAATAAGAGCTACTGCTCAAGAGGGAGAATAGGTGACAGGCTTTCCTCAGCCATTTGAGGTCATGGGAGAAGGGGAGGAAAGAAAGGAAGATGACTTTGGGTCCAAGGCTTTAACTCACCAAGACTAGGCTTAGGCTATCCTAGAAATGAGCAAACCATGCGCTACTCAGTGGCTAGACTCTCTTGGAGAATGGTGGCTAATACCCAGGCTTTAACTTACCAGAAAGTACCTTGAGGAAGCTGTGGGCCTATTAGAAAATAGGGCCTTCCTGGGTAACATCACTCACCCAAGCCCCCTCGACCCAATCTGCCCACACACTCCAAGAGCCTTTCCTTGTTCTGGGCCTTGAAGAAGTATGAGGGTTCCTTATACCTGGACCCTCAGTAACCTAGGTTTTGGGATGAAAGAGAGAGTAAAAGATAGATAGGGACAGTTCGTATAAATGAGATACGGAGACAGCAATAATCCAACAGAGATCACATAGGTTGCATTATCAGTTCAGAGTAAAACCTTGGTAGAATGAAAAAAAAATGTTTCCTGTGGGAATTGGGAAAGTTCTGCATTAAAATATTTGGTTAAATTTCAAAGAGCTTTGGGGAACTTTATAGACAATAGAGAAAAGAAAACAACATTTTATTGAATGTTTACTATGCGTCTGGCAATTAACTCATTTAATGTTTATAACAATCTTGAAAAGTAGGTTTTAGAGAAAAGGTAACTGAGAGAGGTTAACTTAACTTTCCAAGATGACAAAGCTAGATGGCAGCGGAACTAAGACTCAAACCCAGGCTTGTTTTATGTCAAACCTCACGTACTTTCCACTCTACCACAATGCTTCCAATATAGAAAGCAAGCACCAATTAAATGTTAAATCCTATTCTTTTTTTTTTTTTTTTGAGACGTCATCAAGAAAGAATAAATCCTATTCTTTAAATATGCCAACCCTCGAAGAGTATAGTATGGGGGAAATAGACTCTCAGTTTATTTAAGGGTTTAGTCAGACCAGAAAGACTAAAAACAAATAATTTTTTTTTTTTTTTTTAAGACAGAGTCTCACTATCAGTAGAGTACCATGGCGTCACAGCTCATAGTAACCTCAAACTCTTGGGCTTAAGTGATTTTCTTGCCTCAGCCTCCCAAGTAGCTGGGACTACAGGTGCCCATCACAACACTCAGCTATTTTTTGGTTGTAGTTGTCATTGTTGTTTGGCAGGCCCGGGCTAGGATTAAACCCGCCAGCTCTGGTGTATGTGGCTGGCACCCTTGCCACTGAGCTACAGGTGCTGAGTCAAGACTAAAAATTTCTTATTCATCCTGTTTTCTAGTCTTTTGACATGTAAACTTAAGAACATTACAAATATTACCTGTCTTTGTGTACTAGGAGGGGGAATCAATCCAGGAAAATGGATGACACCTGAGCTACACAGAGACACCTCTGAGGCACTGAGTAGAACAACATGGCCCATACCTATAACTCAGAAGTCTACACTGTAGGGATGCCTTATAACCCCCAAAATCATGATCAAGAGAACTCCAGAGATTTTGAGAGGATGCCTCTGGCTACAGTAGTCAGGAATCTGCTATTTATTAATACTGTCTAAATAACTAACACCCAACCCCACTCATTTATCCCACACTACCTTCTCTGGATTCAAAAAGGTCACCAAGACCCATGGTCCTCACTCACCTTAGCCTTTGAGAAGACAAGAAAGCACACGAAAGGCATATGAAGAGGAAGGACAGAGAAGAATGGTATCTCAGTAAATACATTGTTAACATGCTCCCAATTTCCCAAACCAATAAGAAAACTGTAAGAGGAGGTTCCTAGTCCTCAGACTTACCTGAGGTGTGTAGGGCCCTGGTGTCATTGGGTCTAGGCTTTCTAATTCTGCTTCTTCTAAAGCTGCTTCTTTAGCTGTACAAATATCCTTCTCAAGTTGAGTCAAATGCTCATCATACTAAGAAATAAAAGAAAATTAACAAATTAATTGAACATGTATTTTTTTTTTTTTAGAGACAGAGTCTCACTTTATTGCCCTCGGTAGAGTGCCGTAATGTCATAGCTCACAGCAACCTCCAACTCCTGGGCTTAGGCGATTCTCTTGCCTCAGCCTCCCGAGTAGCTGGGACTACAGGTGCCCGCCACAACGCCCAGCTATTTTTTTTGTTGCAGTTTGGCTGGGGCCAGGTTTGAACCCGCCACCCTCTGTATATGGGGCCAACACCCTACCCACTGAGCCCCAGGTGCCACCCCCATTGAACATGTATTTTAAGCACTGAAGACAGAAAAGTAGGTAAAACAACAAACAAAAATATCCCTGTCTTCATGGAGCTTTTATTTTAGTGGCAAGACACAGGTAATTAAACAAGACAGGGAAGGAAACAGAGTAAGGGAGGGGAAGGGGATAAAGTCAGGGAAGGCTTCTCACACAAGGGAACAAAAGGATTTACAAAAGGTATATCTTAAGGAGACGTCTTTACTACCTACCTCAGTCAATGTCTGGTAACAGACGTTCACAATCTCCTGAGCAGTCTTAGTGTACTGACTCTCAGGCCCTATAAATTAAATAAGAAAGTGCCATTACTTTTGCATACTTTGGTTCTAGAATTTCACATTCTGTTACCAGCAGTGTCCGATTATCCTAGACCTAGAAAAATCATGCTTCAGCTTTAACTTGGACTCCTGCTCTATTGGAAGAGGTAAAAATTTCAAATGCACATAAAAATAAACTAATACAACAAACTCCCATGTACTCATTAGCCAGCTTCAAAGATTATCAACATATGGCCAATTTTTTTTTTTTTCAAGACAGTGTCTTGCTTTTGTCACCCTTGGTAGAGTGCCCTGGCATCATAGCTCACAGCAACCTTAAACTCTTGGGCTCAAGCGAATTTCTTATCTCAGCTTCCTGAGTAGCTGGGACTAGTAGGCACCTGCCACAAGACCCAGCTATTTTTAGAGATGGGGTCTTGCTCTTGCTCAGGCTGATCTCCAACCTGTGAGCCCAGGCAATCTGCCCACCTTGGCGTCCTAGAGTGCTAGGATTACGGGCATGAGCCACTGTGCCCGGACTCATATGGCCAACCTTTTTTCATTTATATTTCAACTTTCTAGACACTTCCTAAATTATTTTGAAGCATTATTTTACCCATGAATTGTTCAGTACATGTTGGTAAAGATGTCTTTAAAAAATAATTATATATTTGGGCGGTGCCTGTGGCTCGGTGAGTAGGACACAGGCCCAATATACAGAGGTTGACGGGTTTGAAACCAACCCCGGCCAAACTGCAACAAAAAAATAGCCGGGCGCCTAAGCTCAAGAACTGGAAGTTGCTGTGAGCTGTGACACTACGACACTCTACCGAGGGCAATAAAGTGAGACTGTCTCCAAAAAAAAATAAAAAAATAAAAAAAATTATATATGACACTATAGTGGTAGACACATACAGTTATACAGTTGTCAAAAACCATAGAATGTACAACACCAAGAATAAGCCCCTATAGTAAACTATGGACTTTGGGTGATAATGGGTCTGTGTAGGTTCAATGACCCAAGTAAGATAGCACTCTGATGCAGGATGTTCATAGTTGAAGAGGCTGTATGTATATTGGTTTACTTTTTTGCATTGATTTGGAATATCACCATCACTGTAGAAAATGGTATTTAGAAGTACTCTTCTAAACTGTTAATCATTAAGCCTTTTTTACAAAGTCTAAGTATGCCACTGAAAGGAACTATCACCTCTTATTCTGCATTATTTCCAAGTTTTGAATATTTTGTTTTCATTTCTTTCTTTTTTGAGACAGAGTCTCGCTATGTCACCCTTGGTAGAGCGCCATAGCGTCACAGCTCACAGCAACATCAAACTCTTGGGCTAAAGTGATTCTCTAGCCTCAGCCTCTCTACTAGCTGGGACTACAGGCGCCCACTACAATGCCTGGATTTTTTTTTTTTTTTTTTTTTTTTTTTTTTTTTTTTTGGTTGTAGTTGTCATTGTTGTTTACCTGGCCTGGGCTGGGCATAAACCCTACAGCCTCAGTATGTGTGGCCAGTGCCCTACCCACTGAGTGACAGGCACCGCCCAATTTTTCTTTTTTTTTTTTTATTGTTAAATCATAGCTGTGTACATTAGTGCAATCAAGGGGTACAATGTGCTGGTTTCTCTTTTTTCTTTTGAGACAGAGTCTCACTCTGTCACCCAGGCTAGAGTATCACACCCTCAACCTACCTCACAGTTACCTCAGACCCCTGGGCTCTAGTGATTCTCCTGCCTCACCCCCCTGAGTAACTGGGACTACCACATCTGCCAAAACACCTGGCTATATTTTTCTATTTTTAGTAAAGATGGGGTCCTACTCTGCCCAGGCTGTTTGTTCTTGAACCCAAGCTCAAGGGATCCTACCATCTCAGGCTCCAAGAGTGATAGGGTTACAGGTGTAAGCCACTGCATGGCTTAGAAATTGAATTCTTGGAACAACTGGTACTTCTATAAAAACCAAATGTCACATGAGTTACCACTGGGCAATCTCCCTCTATTTCAGCCACTTTATTTTTATTTTTATTATTTTTTTGAGACAGCGTCTCATTATGTCACCCTCAGTAGAGCGCTATGACGTCATAGCTCACAGCAACCTCCAACTCTTGGGCTTAAGCAATTTTCTTGCCTCAGCCTCCCAAGTAGCTGGGACTACATATAGGTGCCCACCACAACGTCCTGGTAGGTTTTTTGTTGCAACTGTCATTGTTGTTTTAGCTGGCCTGGGCCGGGTTTGAACCTGCCAGCCTCAGTGTATGCAACTGGAGCCATAACCACTGTGCTATGAGTGCCGAACCTCAGCCACCTTATTTTTAAAAACAAAGTGGAGATCCAATTTAGATATTTTTTTAATTCATAAAGACATCCTTTGCTTTTTTGAGTCCTATATGATGAAGAAAACTATATATGATTTATCTTACTTAATTTTAAAGATCACAGACTTACATGAATGAAAAATTGACCATAGGGTGACGCCTGTGGCTCAGTGGGTAGGGCACCAGCCCCATATATGGAGGGTGGTGGGTTCAAACTCGGCCCCGGCTGAACTGCAACAAAAACATAGCTAGGCATTGTGGCAGGCACCTATAGCCCCAACTACTGGGGAGGCTGAGGCAAGAGAATTGCCTAAGCCCAGGAGTTGGAGGTTGCTGTGAGTTGAGTGATGCCACGGCACTCTACTGAGGGCAATAAAGTAATACTCTTGTCTCTACAAAAAAAAAAAAAAAAAATTGTCCATAATATATGTTTTGTTTTTTATTTGAGACAGTCTCACTCTGTCTCCCTGGGTCGAGTACTGTGGACACACAACTCACAGCAACCTCAAACTGTTGGGCTCAAGTGATTCTCTTGCCTCAACTTCCCAAGTAGGTGGGACTACAGTTGCCCACCACAACGCCTGGCTATTTTTTGTTGCAGTTGTCATTGTTGTTTAGCTGGCCCAGGCCAGTTCAAACCTGCCCACCTCAGGGTATGTGGCTAGCGCCGTAACCACTGTGCTATGGGCGCTGAGCCCATAATATATTCTTAAGTGTCAAATTGTAGAACAAAAAGTAAATAAATTATTTTATTTCTCAAAAAAGAAGAAGTATGTAGTATATATGAAAAAAGGTTCAGAGTATTTTCACACCAAAACTAACACTGGCTGTTCTGCAGAATGGGATGGGAGGAGGGGAAAGATAAGGAAATGTTTCCTATTCATTTTATCTAATTCTACAGTTTTACACTTTTCAATGAACATGTATGTAATTTTTATGATGAAAAAAAAATTTTTTTTAAGAGACAGAGTCTCACTTTATCACCCTTGGTAGAATGCTATGGCGTCATAGCTCACAGCAACCTCAATCTCTTGGGCTCAAGCAATTTTCTTGCCTCAGCCTCCCAAGCAGCTGAGACTAAAGGCAACCGCCACAATGCACAGTTATTTTATTGTTGTTGCAGTTGTCATTGTTTAGCAGGCCCAGGCCAGCCTCGAACCCACCAGCCCCGGTATACGTGGCTTGTGCCCTAACCACTGAGCACAGGCGCCAGACACATGCTCAGGGGCTGGTGGGTTTGATCCCAGCCCGGGGCCTGCTAAACAACAAGAACAAAAAAAGCCGGGTGCTGTGGCAGGTGCCTGTAGTTCCAGCTACTAACTAGGGAGGCTGAGGCAAGAGAATCACTTCAGCCCAAGAGTTCTCAAGAGGTTGCTATGAGCTATGATGCCATACCACTCTACTGAGGGTGACAAAGTGATTCTGTCTAAATAAAAAAATAAAAAAAATTCTTATACCTATAGAATATACAAAGAACCCGCAAAACTCACTAATAGTAAGTATACAGCACAACCGGCTGGCCATGGTGGCTCACACCTGCAATCCTACTATCCTGGGAGTCTGAGGTGGGTGGATTCTTTGAGTTAGTGCACTCTACCAAGGGCCATAATGTTAAGACTCTGTCTCCAAAAAAGAAAACAACATAATTAAAACTGAGCCAAAGAAATGAAAAGACACTTCAGAGTAAATACACAGGTGGCAAATAAACATGAAAAGATGTTCAATACCAACAGTTATGAGAAAACATGAAGTAAAACCACAGTAAGAATAGATAAAATAATAAAGGTGATGATAATAAAAGCTGCAGAGAAACTAGATCACTCATGCATTGCTTGTGGGAATGTAAAATGGAATAGGTGCTCTGAAACAGGAGTAAATTTCTTACTAAACATAGGTTTACCATCCTTCTCTTGAACATTTATCCCAGAGAAATGAAGTCTTACAGTCACACAAAACCCTGTACATGAACGTTTACAACAGCTTTACACATAATAGCAAAATAATGGAAACCTGAATGTCCTTCAATGAATGAATGGTTGAACAAACTCTAGAGTATCTGTACAATAGAATACTACTCAACGATTTAAAACATGAACTACTGATATATACAATTTGAATGGATCTCAAGGGAATTAAGCTTTGGGAAAAAAGTCAATCTCAAATAGTTACATAGCATATTATTCCACTTATATAACATGCTCAATGTCAAAACTAGAGACAAATAGACAATTAGGACAGGGACAGTGGTGGGTACAGATATAAAAACAGGGAGTTCTTACAACAGTTCTAAATCTTTCTTCTTCTTGTTGTTTGAAGCAGAGTTTTACTTTTCTACCGTTGTAGGATGCCGTGGTGTCATAACTCACAGCAACCTCAAACTCTTGGGCTCAAGTGATTCTCTTGTTTCAGCCTTCCAAGGAGCTGGGTCTATAGGTACCCAGCACCAGACCCAGCTATTTTTAGAGACTGAGTCTTGCTCTTGCTCGAGCTGGTCTCCACCCTGTGAGCTCAGGCAATCCTCCTGCTTTGGTCTCCCAGAGTGCTAGGATAACAGGCAGGAGCCACCACGCCCAGCCTGAATAATTCTAAATCTTAATTGTGGTGGTGATTATGTGACATACATATGGCACATTTTTTTAAAAGGTGAAAACTAAATAAGGCCTGTAATATAGTTAACAGTAATGTACCAATATAAATTTGCATGTTTTGATATTGAACTACAGCTATGTAAAATATCGCTGGAGGAAGTCTGAGTGAAAGGCACACAGGATCCTGTACTATTTCTTATAATTTCCTCTATCTGTAATTACATCGGAAAGTCAAAAGAAGAGATCAGGATGTATTTGTGACCAAAAAAAAGTCAAGGTATAGAATTATGTATAAAAGTGGCAACTTCTATAAAACAAAAAAAAAATTTTAAAACTACGTGTAATTTGTTAACCATGTTTTACATTAAGTATAAAGAAGTATCTCTGGGGAATGAAACAATGAGAGATAAGAATAAGACACTAGGTATACACTTTTTTTTTGAGACAGAGTCTCTGCTGCCCTGGGTAGAGTGCCATGGTGTCATAGCTCACAGCAACCTCAAACTCTTGGGCTTAAGTGATCTCTTGCCTCAGCTTCCCAAGTAGCTGGGACTATAGGCACCTGCCACAATGTTTTATTGTTGTAGTTGTCATTGTTTTGGCAGGCGGGGGCTGGGTTTGAACCTGCCAGCCCAGGTGTAAATGGTTGGCACCTTAGCCGCTGAGCTACAGGCACTGAGCCCACATTAACTTTTAATGTTATTTATTTCTACATTGACCTTTTTACAAGAGATATGAATGTCAATCACAATATACTTTCAAGGAAGCAGTGGCCAATGATGTCAAATACTTGGACAAGGTCAAGATAAGGACTGAAAAGTACCAATAATATATGGCGATTATGTGATCCTATTCACTTGGTAGAATGGGCAGGGAAGAAGCCAAATCAAACCTAAGTGAGGCACTAAAGACAAATGAAGACAGAAAGTAGGACAGAGGTTACCAGGAGCTGAGGGGAAGAAAAAAATGGGTAGTTATTGTTTAATAGATAGAGTTGTTGTTGTTTGTAACAGTGAAGTCTTAGAAATGGATAACAGTATGGATTCACAATGACTGCACAACATTGTGAATGTTTAATGATTCTGTATACTTAAGAAGAGTTAAAATAACATTATTATGTATGTTTTACCATATGGCTGTGAAGAGAGGATGGCAGGAAGACACTAAAGCAGGATAGGAGGAATTTTTATTTTCTTCAATGATGTGAGAGACTTAACCTTTACATGGGAATATTTACATCTTGGCCCCAAGACTGAAGGGGTATAATTTACTAGTGGCCAACTTACAGAGTAGTAGCCATATACCATAGAATTAGAAACTAGTATTATGGAAATATTGTAAGCATTATATTTAAACCTATGAATACTGAATCACTGATTCATATACTTCAAACTGACTGAAACCTTTAGATTTAATAATCAGTTAGAAAAAAAAAGAGCAAAACTTTAAATTACCTAAGAATAAACTCAACAATAAAAACATTCAATAGCCAAAGGAAAAAAAAAACAAACTATAAAATACATAGGAATTAAACAAAAGAGGCCTAGAAACAATAATAAGAAAACCAGAAGCCTTTACTGACATAAAAGAAAAAAGTAAATGAAGAAATGTAAATTCCTAAATTGGCTAGGCACCCATAGCTCAGCGGTTAGGGTGCCAGCCACAGGTACTGGGGGTGGCGGGTTTAAACCCGCCAGGGCCTGCTAAACAATAATGACAACAATAACAAAAAAATAGCCCGGCGTTGTGGTGAGCACCTATAGTCCCAGCTACTTGGGAGGCCGAGGCAAGAAAATCACTTAAGCCCAAGAGTTTGAGGTTACTATGAGTTGTGACACCACGGCACTCTACCCAGGGCAACATAGTGAGACTCAAAAATAAAAAACAAAGAAGTAAATAAATAAATTCCTAAATGGAAAAACGCAAAATTATAAAGATTAATTATAAAATTAATCCATAAATTAAGATCTCAATAGGTATTTACTGGCCAGGCACAGTGGCTAACGCCTGTTAATCCTAGTACTTTGGGAAGAAAGGTAAGAGGATCGCTTGAGGACACAGTTTCAAGAACAGCCTGGGCAAAACAGCAAGGTCCCATCTCTACAAAAAAATGGGGAAAAAAGTTCGGCACCTGTAGCTCAAGGGGCTAGAGTGCCAGCCACATACACCGGAGCTGGCAGATTCAAATCCAGCCCAACCAGGCCAACCAACTACTACAAAAAATAAAAAAAATAGCCAGGCCATTGTGGCAGGCGCCTGTAATCCCAGTTACTTGGGAGGCTGAGGGAAGAGAATTGCTTAAGCCCAAGAGTTTGAGGTTGCTGTGAGCTATGATGCCACTGCACTCTACCCAGGGTGACAACTTGAGACTCTGTCTAAAAAAAAAAACAAAAATTGGGGGGAAAAAGCATTTATTTGAGGACAAGTTAGAATCTAACAAAAAGGATTCCAGAGTTTATTTAGAAAAATTAGGCAAAGATAGCCAAGGAATTTAAAATTATAAAGCCTTAGTATTAAAAACAATTATAATTGTTATCTGATAATAATGGCACCAGATTAGACAAATAGATCAATGAAACAGAATAGAAAGCCCCCCAAAATGCTCAAGAATATGTACCAATTTAGTTTACTATAGAGGTACCACTTTAATAGAAAAAGATAAGACTATTTCACAAATATGACTAAGCTAATCATATGGGAAAGAACATGAGTTAGATATTTACCTTATACTTCAGATTCAATTTCAAAAATTAGATAAACGTTTAAATGTTTAAAATACTATATGGGCTCGGTGCCCATAGCACACTGGTTATGTCGCCGGCCACATAGACAGAGGGTGGTGGGTTCAAACTCAGCCCAGGCCAGCTAAGCAACAATGACAACTGCAACAGAAAAATAGCTGGGCATTGTGGTGGGCACCTGTGGTCCCAGCTACTTGGGAGGCTGAGGCAAGAGAATCGCTTGAGCCGAAGAGTTTGAGGTTGCTGTAACAACATGGCACTCTACCTAGGGTGACATAGTGAGACTCTGTGTAAAAAATAAAAAAAGTAAAATATTATATGTTCTAAAACTATATATAGCTGGCTCTCTTAAGGATAGGAAGATCTTAGTGATATGGTGTCACAGCTCACAGCAACCTCAAAGTCTTGGGCTTAAGCAATTCCCTCGCCTCAGCCTGTAGTAGCTGGGACTACAGGCACCTGCCACAATGCCTGGATATTTTTTTAGAGATAAGATCTTGCTCTGGCTCAGGCTGGTCTTGAACCTGTGAGCTCAGACAATCCACCTACTTCGGCCTCCCAAATGCTGGGATTATAGGCGTGACCCACCGCACTTGGCAATTTTCTTTTTGTAGAGACAGTCTCACTTTATGGCCCTCGGTAGAGTGTTGTGGCATCACACAGCTCACAGCAACCTCCAACTCCTGGGCTTAGGTGATTCTCTTGTCTCAGCCTCCTGAGTAGCTGGGACTACAGGTGCCCGCCACAACGCCTGGCTGTTTCTTGGTTGCAGCCATCATTGTCGTTTGACAGCATGGGCTGGATTCGAACCCGCCAGCTCAGATGTATGTGGCTGGAGCCTTAGCCGTTTGAGCCGCAGGCGTGGAGCCTTCCCCACCCTCATATGCAGTTCATTTCAGATGATCAAGATGGTATGGCCAGGCTCGGTGCCCATAGCTCAGTGACTAGGGTGCCGGCCACTTACACAGAGGCTGGTGGGTTCAAACCCAGCCTGGACCTATTGAACGATAACTGAAACAAACAAACAAAAAAAAATAGGTGGGCATTGAGGTGGATACCTGTAATCCCAGCTACTCGGGGGGCTGAGGGAAGAGAATCGCTTATCCCCAGAGTTTGAGGTTGCTGTGAACTATGATGCACAGCACTCTACTGAGGACAACACTGTGAGATTGTCTCAAAAAAAAAGAAGAAAAAGAAAAAAAAGAAAAGAAAAGATGGTATGGCCACAGACCATGCAGCTAATTTTAGATTTAATCAAACATTAAGCAGTAAGGTCTTTGCCAACTTTGAAGACTAGAAAAAGGTTTAGGTTGTATTTTTCACAAAGGATTTATCGTGTCACTTTCTCCATTTTGAGGGAGCAGGGTCTCATTTTGTTACTGGACTAGAGTGCAGTGAGGTCACCATAACTCACTGGAACCTCAAACTCTTATGCTCTAAGGAACCCTACTACCTCAGCCTCCCAAGTAGGTGGGACTACAGGTGTACACCACCATGACTAGCTAGTTTTTCCTTTTTAGTTTTTTTTGTAGAGATCAGTCTATGTTGCTTAGGATGGTCTCCAACTCCTGGCTTCAAGTGATCCTACTAAAGTGCTACGATTACAGGTGTGAGCCCCTACAAGCAGCCATACTGTCTCTTTTAACTGACGCAGAAGATGTGTTTTGCCAGGCACAGTAGCTTATGCCTGTAATCCTAGCACTCTGGGAGGCCGAGGCGGGTGGATTGCCTCCTGAGCTCATGAGTTCAAGACCAGCCTGAGCCAGAGTGAGACCTCGTCTCTAAAAATAGCCAGGCACTGTGGTGGGCGCCTATAGTCCCAGATACTTAGGAGGCTGAGACAAAAGAATCACTTAAGCCCAAGAGTTTGAGGTTGCTGCGAGCTAAGAAATCACAGCACTCTACCAAGGGTGAAAAAGTGAGATTGTCTCAAAAAAAAAAAAAAAAAAAAAAAAAAAAAGTGTGTTTCTTTTGGGATTACTGCAAATAACTCCACCTACATTTTGGGTTTTCCTGATTGTTTTATTTCAAATGCTATTTGAACACGAACAGATCCTGAGATTAACCTAGTGCTTACATGGTAGCTGGAAGGCATAGGGCTTAAATTCTGTAATTAGTGTGGAGTACATCATCACCACTTAAGTACAAGATTAGGTAATCTCATACATACAGTGTATGTGCAGCTGCAATTTTATATGGAATACTATTTATCTTCTGGGTTGTTTTTTTTTTTTTTTTTGCCTAATGATCCAAACCATAGGGCTAAGCATTCTGGCTATATACAATATGTCCCATGGAGTAAATATGTGACTCATAAAGGGTAATAAGTCAATCTAAAATTCTATGGAAATAAGCTCATACATAGTGTGATATTGTGTGAAGGATGTAAATAGAATAAATCAATGTCAACTAGAGATTACATTCTACTATTATGGTTAATAAAATTTTATAAAATAAAAATTTTAGGCTCAGCGCCTGTAGCTCAGCAGCTACAGCACCAGCCACATACACCAGAGCTGGTGGGTTCAAATCCAGGCTAGGCCCGCCAACAACTACACCAAAAAACAGCTGGGTGTTGTGGAAGGCGCCAGTAGTCCCAGCTACTTGGGAGGCTGAAGCAAGAGAATCGCTTAAGCCCAAGAGTTGGAGGTTGCTGTGAGATTTGACACCATGGTATTCTACTGAGGGTGACATAGTGAGACTCTATCTCAAAGAAAAAAAAAAAAAAGAAAGAAAAAAATTGAAGTTCATGTGGAATTTATTATTATAAATTAAACAGAGTCAGGATATTTGGTGGAACCAACACACCTTTACTTATTTATAAGAGATGGGGTTCTTTCTTGATGTTACCCAGGCACAATCATACATAGCTCATTGCAGACTCTAACTCCTGGGCTTAAGCAATCCTCCCACTTCAGCCTCCTGAGTAGCTCAGATTACAGGCCCAAACCACTTCCTGAGTAGCTGAGACTACAGGCACATACTACTATGCCCACTTAAATCTTTCTTTTTCTTTCTTGCTTTTCTTTTCTTTTTTTTTTTTTTGGACACAAAGCCTCAAGCTGTCATCCTGGGTAGAGTGCCGTGGCATCACAGTTCACAACAACCTCCAACTCCTGGGCTCAAGCAATTCTCCTGCCTCTGCCTTCCAAGTAGCTTGGACTACAGACACCCGCCACAACGCCTGGCTACCTTCTTTGGTTGCAGCCGTCATTGTTGTTTGGTGGGCTCAGGTTGGATTCGAACTCGCCAGCTCAGGTGTTATGTGGCACACCTTAGCAGCTTAAGCCAGGGGCGCTGGGCCTTTTTTTTTTTTTTTTTTTTTTAACAGATGGGGATCTAACTATGTTGCCCAGGCTGATCTTGCTTCCTGGCCTCAACCAATCCTCCTACCTCAGCCTCCTGAATAGCTAGGATTATGGGTGCAAGGCACCACACCAGCCCAACAAAAGTTTTTAAAACAGAAGTGTTATTTCCTGCAGGAAACATGTCATATGTGCCTTTAATTCCACAGGGTGCTTCTAACCCTTACAGGCCTATTCAGACATTTCCTATTCTCTCATCCATTAGTTAAAAGGGTGGAAAAACTGGCCTTCTAGTCTGTCTACTACTTCTATGAAATCATTATCTACTTCTCCTTGGGAAAAAAAAAAAAAAAATCCTTCTTATTCTAAGGCCTGTTTTCTACTATGCCAGAGAATAAAGCCAGATTTGGCTTTCAGTCAGATGTTTTTATTTGGCTCAGAGTTAAAGAATTCACAAATATGTAAAAATTGAGAAACGTTACACACACAAAAAAATATCAAGACTTTCAGCATCTCTTGAAAAATTAAGATACCTAGCAACATTGGCTACTCATTTACAATAATCTGAAGAAATAAAGACATGCCTCTTTAGATGTAATTATGTTTTCTTCTAGTTTACCACAATCCCCACCTAGCCACCTTACTAATTTCTAACTTGCCTGGCTCTTGTAGGTCATTTGAGTTTGAAATCTATGTTCTTCACCTTCAGCTATCAATCACCGATTCTAATTCACTTACACACTGGCACATTCTTCCTTTCTACTCCAAATCCCTCCCATCACTTGTTACTCTAATGTTCACATATACCATCCATTCAAAATCCTTGCCAACGTTCATAACGGTTTGCACCCTTATTCCAGCCAAACATATCCATGGCTATATCCAGAATGTTGTCTTTACTGAAAATTGTTTCACCTCTAAAAATTCAACTCCCATATCCTACTTTCTTATTACAACCTTCTGTCTACCTTCTTTTCTTTTTTGAGAGAGTGTGTCTCACTTTGTCACCCTTGGTACAGAATGTCGTGGCGTCACAGCTCACAGCAACCTCAAACTCCTGGGCTTAAGGGATTGATTCTCTTGCCTCTGCCTCCCAAGTAGCTGTGACTACAGGGGCCTGCCACAATGCCCAGCTATTCTTAGAGATGAAGTCTCTCTCTGGTTCAGGCTGGCCTCAAACCTGTGAGCTCAGGCAATCCACCTGCCTCAGCCTCCCAAGTGCTGGGATTACAGGCATGAGCCACTGCACCAACTTATCTTCTTTTTTTTTTAAAGCATTTTCTTAAAATTTAGTCTTTTTTTTATCTTTATTTTGAGACAGTGTCTCAATTTATTGCCCTTGGTAGAGTGCTGTGGTGTCGCAGCTCACAGCAACCTCCAACTCCTCGGCTTAGGTGATTCCCTGCCTCGACCTCCCAAGTAGCTGGGACTACAGGCACTCGCCACAATGCCTGGCTATTTTTTGTTGTAGTTTGGCCGGGGCCGGGTTCGAATCCGCCATCCTCAGTATATGGGGCCAGCACCCTATCCACCAAGCCACAGGTGCCACCTTAAAATTTATTTTTAGATTGAGTCTCACTCTGTTGCCGAGATTAGAGTGCCATGGCATCAGCCTAGCTCACAGCCACCTCAAACTCCCATACTCCAGCTGTCCTCCTGAATAGCTAGGACTATAGGTGCCCACCCCAACATCTGGCTAATTTTTCTATTTTTAGTACAGATGAGGTCTTACTCTTGTTCAGTCTGGTCTTGAATTCACAAACTCAAGAGATCCTCCCACCTTGGCTTCTCAAGTGTGCTAGGATTTTAAGTGTGACCCACCACACCCAGCCACTTCTTTCTGGGACCTCAAAAAAATTGCCAGGCCCATTAATCCCTATCTCCCAACCTATCAAGTCTCTTCTGGCATTGGTTTCTTCCCTAATCAGCCCATGCTTTAAAATCTAAGATAATGCAGTATAATATACCAAAGTAAGCTACCAGGATCATTTGTGGCATAGCTTCCTGAATCAATAATTTTACTTGCAGATTGAAGGGGAGATTTAATTTGCTAACACATTTAAAGCATGTTAAAGTACAAGCAAATAAGCCTAATGTAAAATTTGCATAAATTTTGGAGATAAAAACACAAATTGCTAAAGAAATTTCAAACTTTTTTTTTTTTTTTTTTTTTTTTTTTGAGAAAGTCTTATTATTTTTCCCACAGTAGATTGCTGTAGTTTCACAGCTCATAGCAACCAACAACTCATAGGCTTAATCAATAGTCTTTCATCACCCTCCCAATT